>JAQIWP010000082.1:0-44939 GCA_034695525.1 Euzetes globulus
AAATTAAAAATTTATTTGTAAAGAGAAAATGTTTTAAAGCGAGAAATATTTGCAACAATTTTAATGTTTTAAGTGATGGAAATGAAGGACTGCACAAAATGATTGCTCAAATAAGACATTTATGTCGTATTATCAAAAGAAAAATTTGTAAGAAGGCGTCAAAAGCCTTATTGGGAATGACGTCCGAACTTATCTCCCGCTGAGTTTTAAATATAATTTTGAAACACTTTTGAATAGTTTAAAAAACATTCAAAAATAAAAGTCAGATAATATATCTTTATTAGAAAATAATATAAACATGAATAATTTAATTAGAGCTATATTCAATTTACTTTTACCCATATTATACTTATATATTTTGAATTATTCAAAGTTATTCCTGAACTTTCAAATTGTTGCTTATATTAATTCAATTAAGTTTTTTCATCGAAAAGGAAAAAAACTCAGAAATGTTTTAATCAAATGATTGCTTTTCGTTTTGAATTCAAACAAAAATAAATGAATTTTTGTTTGAAGTGTACCTGAGTTTGATTTCGTGATTCGTTTTTTAGCCTAAACTTGTGTTACATGAAAGCAATGTTAATATTATTTCGCTCGAAGGCATTCTGTGCTTTGTTTGTATACTATAATAGGGTTTGCAATGGTTTGGGTCAACAATCAATGATAGCTAACAATTGACGTTATGTCACAAAAAAAGTAAATCACTGGCAAAGTTGGATAATCTCTCCCGAGACTAGCCTTTGGCTGTTGGTTTAGCCAAACATAATGTTTGTGCACAGACTCTGACACAGAATATTGCAATTGCGTCGACAATCATCTCATTTGAGTTCGGATTTGGGTCCAAACTCTGTTTATTTTAGAAAATAAACCATAACTTGTCTATAAAATTGGCTGATCTTTCCGTATAAGACCAAAATCAAAGAACAACATTAACAATGGATAGCCTTTAAGCTATATTTCATAGAATAGTAAAATTTAATCCCAATTCTATTGAGACATTCATTCTCTTTCAGACTGATCTTCAATTAAAAACTTATATTTTCTATAAATATTAGAGTCATTCAGAATATTTGTAAATAATTTGATTAAGAGTTTAATAAAATAATAAAACTGAAGGAATAGTTCATCTTTTGGGTCAAAACAAGGGATTGCAATAAATGAATGGAAATAATGTTTTACTGAGAAATAGCGGTAATAATAATTTGAATGAATAGTTGAAAGGCTGACCGAATCAAAGAAACCTTCGTTTGCCGGCAATAAAATGCAATTTAGAAATGATATGATGAGCAATAGAAAGGGTTGAATAGACAATAACGGGACACAAATATCAGTGCAATCATTTTATGGCTGTTTATATGAGGAGTAGATCGAAGGTTATGCTCACCTGACTAACCAGTTGTTGAAAATGAGGCGCATTTGGGTCGATGTCGGGCTGAAGTGCATAATCTGCCAGTGCTTTCCAAGGAGGTTGGTATGTTTGTACTTCCAGAGGATTCACTTGAATTGGACTTTCGTGGCGAACTGGACTGGTTGCTATCAGAGGAACGCCACGCATAGACGATAAGTTCAATTGTCTTCCGTCCTAAGCATTAGAATATAATTTTTAGTTGCATTTCTTCGAAAGCCTATACATTGTATATATTAAAGAAGATATGCTTAAAAGAAAGCCTCTCTATATATATGCACAGAATTACACTTTTAAATATTAGGTCCGAATACAAGGCTGGCCTTTGGCTCAAAGGTTTATCTGTTTTAGCAATCACTGCATGCATTACAAAATAGAGGGATATTATTCACTATCTATACATCTCTAACATATCGACAGTTTGGAGAAAATGCTATAATTTGAAAATAATAATAATTGAAACAAATAAAACATATGATGGGCTTTCCTACCGGGGAATATTCGGTTGTGTAATCAGAATCACTGAATGCGACCATTGAATACTGTGAATACAAAACAAAACAAAAATATAAGAAATCATAAAATATTGACATTTCGGTCGCTTTCATTAAATATATTAATAGATAGCATATTATTTATGGCAATAATGTTAACAAAAAAAAGTTGAAATAAAAAGTTCCCATAGAATCGAATCATTTTATTCGACAAAAAGCCCATATATTGAAGTTTAGCACAGAATAGACTGTGTATGCGTCACAACAGTAAACATAGAAATGATCATTAGTCACATTAGTCTGTGATTTGTAGTATTGCCAAAAGTGAAGCACAGGTAAAAATGTAAGGTTTGCGTGACTTATGACACACGTGAACGGCACGCGTTACGCGCAACCACACAGACAATGGCCAATATATTATCTATCAGTCACTGTCCTCTTTCTCCTGCCTTTAGTGAGAATGTATGTAAGGCTTGTCTGCAGAATATATGTATTTGACACGCAAACCATAATATAATAATAATACTGAGCGCTGGATATATAACAGGCCTTTTCTGTCTCTTTTTCACTTTGAGAGAAAGGAATCTTTTAGTGAACGGAATAAAAGCATTTAATGAACTGCTATGTAATGGACAAGTTTGTGACATTGACAATACACAAAAGCCGATAATTCCCAAGTTTTATATACTGACACGTGTAGTGTAGGCCTCACTCCTGCACTGAGACACGCGCCAAAGTAGGACCAACAGTCCCAGTCGGGAGTCTGAGCACATAAAACGCGTCTCAAATACATAGATCTGAAGTTTGAATTGGTTTGTTGTGCAATACATATAATATGCACTTATGATTTCAAATGCTTTCTCTGCATGTCATGTGAACTCTCTCACAACAGCACTACACCACTGGCCATCACTTCAATAACCCAATCAATCGGGCGCTCTATCATTACTATTCTCTCTCTCTCTCTCTCTCTCTCTCTCTCTCTCTCTCTCTCTCTCGCTGAACTGACAATTGCCTAAACTTAGAATCGAGATATAAGGGCATAGACTAACTCTTGAGTACGATTCTGGTCTTAAAAGGCAATTATTTCGGACCGATTGCTGTTAGCATTGAATGCATTTAAGTGTTTGATTCGATTAGAAATTATTCCCGAATCGTATTTTTGATACGTTTTGACATTTTTCAGTCCCTATTCTTTTTGGTTCGAAAAAAGGAATAATTAAATTATCAGTTGAAAGATGTACTGAATGTCAGACTGGGTTGTGTTCGAGGCTTCAATAACAAGCGTTACGCTTCGCTTCGTCTACTTTTCACTCATGCCATTAGCTCTGCAATAGCTTTGAGTTCTTCATCAGACCTCTCTCTTTGATAGTTCTTGTGCTCTGCATGAGTCACGTCTAAAGGATCCTAATTTGAGCGCTTCTGCTAAATTTTAAATATTTTAGACGACCCATACATTTTAAAAGTCGTAAATAATAATATCTATACACTATAGTGACTCTACTAACTCAGCCATACTCTCATCCATTCGTCAACATCAATCCCAATATTTCAAACAATTGATCTATTTCAATTATCCATATCAACATGCTTCTTTTAGTCAAGATATAAATATTATTAGAAAACCTTTCAAATCTATTGTTCAAAGGCTTATCGGAATGAGTCTACACTTAAAATAATACTAATCATAATTAAACGGATAATTTATGTTAAAAAAAAGATAAAAAGTCAATGAATTGATTTGAAGGAAACATTAAAATTACTCATTTTCTAATCAAATAACAAATGTTTTCAAGGCAGATTCTATGTAATGATTTAGGAATATTCTCATCAAATATTAGTAATTTGGATATATTTTGATAGATATTTTGGGTAATAAATGATTACAATTTTTTTACAATTGAATAAAAAAATCAAAGACATTGCTCGGGGCTAATAAAACGAAAGTTAAAGTAAGCTCAATTTAGTACCAATATATAAATGAAAACTATTCGTGTAATTACTTTATTAACCAGTTTTAAAAAGCAATAAAACCAATGTTAATCTAATATAAAATACAAACAATTTTCAAAACTAAAATTTTTTATATGAAAAAAATGGCAACAATTTTATATCAAATCTATCGATCGTTTGAATTGCAAAGAATAAACAAATATATAAAAAATAGCAATAATTCAGACGAATCTGTGCTCTGGGAAAAATATGCTAAAACGATATAAGGCAGAGATGAACTGGAATTTTAGTTGATTTATTTGTTTGGCCACTGTTTGAGAGGACTGTATCCATAACACCATAACTTTGACAAATGGTTTGATATCATTGTTTTGTTGACTCACTTTATTCTTGTGATCATTGAATACAATGTCAGAACAAATATGAAAAAACGAAGACAGAGTCAGAGTCAATATATCTCTAAATGAAATGCCGTCCGATTCCCGCGAATGATATAATTCTCGAGAGACCTGTTTGATGAAAATCAGTGGCACTGGGTTTAGACCCACAAAATCTCAAGATAAGAATCTTTTTGTTGTTAGGACCACTCAAACGCTCAATCAATTATGGGGTGGCGTTAGTTTTGGGTCATTTGTAAAGAACATCTGCCGGACTGTGTCAGACACACTAGGCTTCCGGGCCATACATATTTTGAAATCGAAATTCGATAAACTGATGTTCCGATTACTCAATCGGTTACTAATATTCTAATCACATAATAACAGAATATTTTGTATTCAAAAGTACTTCAAAATTGCATTTAAAAGTATATTTCAAAATAACAGTACAATAGTTGTCGCTTCCAGTTATCAAATGAGCTCTTTTTTATTCGATTCACAGCAAAGCCTTCTCTAATATTATTTTGTGTATCATTTGAAATATGCGAAACGACAGGACCCGCGAGACATATTAGGTTCTCGTTAGTCATCATTACTATTAATATTTCAAAAGAATCGAAGAGAATGGCGTAAGGGCTCAGAATTGGTGCCAATTGCTCGTACAGATGGAGGGGACTCGACTACACTGAAACAAAGGTAGATAAGAGCGAAGGGGAGAGAGAGGGAGGGGGAGAGAGAGGGAGAGAGGGAGAGAGAGAGAGAGAGAGAGAGAGAGAGATTGTTACATAAGATGGATATTACAGTATTTATAGAGATGATGGTTAGGATGGAATGACTGGTAACGAGATAAAGGTGCTGCTATTGTAACAACTATTTTGATGTATTTTTGGGAGGAGAGCATATACAGCACATACAAGTCCATTGGGACTATTGGAGTGCATGCAAAAAGCATCAGCACTAGTCTGTTGTTTAATCTCATAAAGGGCTCCGTTGGATGCACTGTTGTGTTGCCATTTAGTCTATGGTGAGGCAGAGGCAGCAATGTGTTCCCTATATCTCATAATTAATCTGGTTATAAGGCATAAACGAATTTATTTGTGCAATACTTGTGTGCAATGTTTTGCACAATATTTCGAATCTATATATAAGTTTATACATATATGTATGTATGAATGTACCATACTTATATATATATATATATATGGTATATACAGTACTGTTCACTACATTTATAGCTTTGTGTTTGCATTGAAAGGCATACCATTAGAAGAGGGAAAAGAAATGCTATACTCAATAGATAGCAATAGAGACAGAGCACACAGATATACGGTTGACCAGCTCAGCCCAAAAGAGAACTCAACATTAAAGGGAACTCTCTTTTTTAGTTTTTCTACGCACTCACAACACAACAAAAGATCCAGTTTTGTGTGTCTATACGTTTGGCACAACTATTGCCAGTATTGGCAAAAAGATTGTGTAAAGCGATTCTAAAAAACATCGCTAATGTGTAGCCCTTTATGAGAAACTATGAAAAAGTGCTTTTAAGGCATACATTTACTCATAGATTCTATGACTGGTATTATGGCATTCATATACAGATTGCTATATTGAAGACGGCGTCCTCTCTCACATCAAATATTGGAGTACTTGTTAGCACTGCCTCGCAGCCGATCAAATGCGTGTATTATTTAACACAAAATTTACTCCTAATAGTTCTTACATTTTTCAAGTAATGCATTTCTTAAGCATTTTAAAAAACACAAAAGATTTTAAGGCTTAGAAATTTTTAATGCTTTTAATGTGATTTCAGACAAACAATTTGGTTCACGAAATGCATTAGTGGCTCAAATTTGGCTCAACTCTGGCTACTGTTCATCGTCACCATCAGAGGTGTAACGTTAGATCATAGGCCATACATACTTTGCAGACTGTGCCGCATCTCAGAGTCTGTGCAATCTCTGCCAGGCTTTTAATTATGGCCGCGAAGACAGAATTGCAAGTTTATGTCGACTCTGGTTCTTATGACTAATCGACAATTGCTTTACTAACAAACAAAAGATTAATTGCTTCAAAAGTTGCGCAAAACTCTCTTTAAGATCACAACACTTTATGTGAAGTGCGATATCAGTGCCTTTCCTTTGATTATAAAATTTATAATCTCTACAAATAAGGCGAACAAAACATTATTGTCTCGCCTCAAGTGTTTGGCAATAATATTAACCTGGCTTTTGTTACACCTATACCAAGATCATTGCATTTCATAAAACATAAACAACAGTCGTTTGACAATTTTTAGGAAAAAAAATAAAAATAGAGAATAAATTAACTTTAATTAATTAATTAGGAGTAAAGTGAAAGTGGACTCATTTGACTGTTTGGTGGCATAGCTTTGCCATTGAATGACAGTGTTTTGATGGCACGCATTGTGAACGTGATATCAATTATCAAACCATCATTTTTTTGCATTCGCTTTAAATTCTTTGCATTAATCATAGATATTGAGTGGAGGCATGAAATTAATATTAATTAAATAGTCAGACAAATGGGCGAACCTTTTCCTGCTGTTGCATTTGCTTCATTAAAATACTCCGCTTCTTGTCTTTGCATCTCTTATTTTGAAACCTTTATTCCAATGACAAAAATTTAGCATAAATGACATATATTATATGCAGGGTATTACCAAACTCTGATAACTCTAGGCGATAATCCGGTCATTTCGACTAATTGTTCTTTCATCAAAGCATCTGGACGTGGATTGGCATTATAGCAGGTCCTCAAAGTGTGCAATTGCTTTTCATTCAGAACAGTTCTCACTCGAGTTGGCTTATGTTCGGCACTCTGTTTGTGACCACCCGGACGACCAGACTCTCGATGTCGGCCCAATGGCATCGGTTCGGCCGTAGCTTTTATTTCAATCAAATGATATTATCATTGAAAATGTATTTCAGATATTAATCAATAATGTGTTAAATTTAGCGATTCTGCGGACAGAATATATATTGATGTTAGGACTGAGACAAACATAAACTTAAGGCTAAAGTAACTCAAAACTAAGCAAACGTCAGCTTTAATTAAGCAGAGAGTCAAACATTGCGCTCAGATTTCGCGTCTCGCGTGAGAACAATCAGGTGTTCAAACTCTTTGTCAGATGTGATGTCAGAGCCCGACATAGTAGATAGAGAGGGAGAGGACAGGGAGGAGAGAGCGAGGGAGAAAGAATGGATGGTTGAAGGATGTGTTCTCTTTTCAAAACTCTATATTTGCTTTTTTGGCTGAACTCAAATAGAATAGAGTTTAGAGACTCTTATATTGAATGTTAGCAAAAAAAACCTCATTCGAGGCATCAGTGCTTATATTTGTTGGTTATTCACATCTTCACAACACTTCAAACCATTCATTTACACAACTTATCTGAAGGTTTACTTTGAATAATAAACTAAATATGAATTAGAGGTGGACAGAGAGGGAGAGAGGGACTAAATTAAATGAAGGAATTGAGAAATGGAATTATGGTTCAATAATATTGAATTTGAGAAACCAGTCTTTTGAATGTCAAGATTAAAATCTCCTCAATTCAAATAGTGTCTAAAAGAAAATTTTGAACAAAACTGTCGTTTTCTCGCAACTCAAAGCAATTTTCAATATTAATAATGAATTGAGTTCTGCATCTATTTGAAAAGATGATCAGGCTAATAATAATAATAATACTAATAATAATGATAATAATAATGATAATAATAATAATAGTTACAGTGAACTCTTGAATTTATCCCTCTTGATTTTGTCCGTCGCTCGTTTTTATCCCTCAATTGTTGGGAACGGACCGAGGGATAAATTCGAACCTTAACTGTATATCAAGTAAAAATATAATCTGGTTTATTGCCGAAGATTTGAAATATTTGAAGAATGTATTTACTCAGAATAGATTCTTACATTCAAATTGAATAAAATTGGAAATCAAATGTTAAAACATTACCTGCCATTTGGAGGTGAGTCGCAGAGTTGGGCGAAATATTGTTTCCATTAATATCACTATTTGGTCCATCACTGAGAGGTAATCCATTGGATCCATTCATATCTTTGTCAATATTAGTGATGGGGCCGGTCTTTTCGATCATATGTTCGTGGTCTTCCTATTATCAGATGTATTGGAAATTAGTTAAAAATGAAATTTGTTATGAGACTGACTTTGCAGAATAGGCCGTCATCTCTGAGTGCGAACTCGTCTCCTCGGGTCAGTTGTCGAGAACAAGCGATACATCGAAAGCAGTCGACGTGATATATCTTATTGCGAGCCCTCATCACTAAATCACTTTTACTAAAACTCTTGGAACAATTTGCACATTTGGCGCCGAATAGCCTGCAAACATTAAATTTGCTAAAAATCATTCATTTAGATTATATTTTCTAAAATAAAAAGACCCAGAGTAAAATTAAATTTTTAAATATACTATCGTGCTGTATTACGAAAAATTAAATTATTAATTAACAAGATCATATAATAGTGAAATTTTATGGAAAAGTGATATTTGTTGGGAATTATTTATAATTATCATTGAAATAATTTTTTAATAAATTTGAATCAATAGATTGCTTTCTAAGATAGTTTTCTTCTGAAAACATTGAGTGTACCTGAATGTTTGCATTTTTATTGCGTTTTCACTTTTTATCGGAGAATTGTTTAAAATATTTGATGTTTTTTTAATTAGCTATAAAAGGATTAATAAAAACATTCCGGTTCTAGCATTTAGGACGCAATTCCAAGGTTAAACTTTTTGTCGCCAACAATTCTAAATAATCGCAAACCAATTGGGAAAATGAATAATTATTTTCAAACAAATTGATTGAGTTTTAGTAATTTGAAGTTAAATAACAAATAGCACTTGAAATCGACTCTTACTTCAAGATTTATTACTCACTTATGAGAAGAAACACTTATGAGAAGCGGATATTTACAGCAAAACCTTATTTATGTTATGCTTTTCGCAAATGCATTCATACACACGAATATCGAAACAGTTTCTCATTTCTTCCAAACAACTCTTCTCTCGAAACAACTTAATTACAACTAATTTCTTTTGAAAATCTCGTTTAAATTAAAAAGGCTTAAGGCAAACACAATTGAATAGTACAAATACTAATCCTTGACTAATATGAGTCTTGTTCGCATTCATAAATTTGTCACAAGTCAATACATCCTGTTTATCGTTCTAGCAAATGTTCAATTTTTCTTGTATAATTTTAAAGAAGAATTTGAAAAATATCTTGCAAACAACTGAGCGATTTATTTATTCTGATTAATTAGTTAAAACTGAGAATTAATTTGATTGATGTAATAATAATTTGAAATGAATTTGGTCTAAAATTGAATTTAAAAACTTTTTAGTGATGAAGTATCTTGATGTATTTTTATACAAATAAGTAGTAATATTTCAGATCATTATTAGAGCATTCGATTGAACAGATGTCTTGAAAGGGCAAAGTATTGAAGTCTTTTTGTCAGAATTGGCAGCTCTGGCCTTATGCTTGGTAATAGTGATTAATTGGATCCTCATTTGGAATATATTTGGGTAAACTTTAACATTTATAATGCATTTACACGTTGGCACCGGTGAGTGGTCGTCATATAAGCGCTAAGCGATAAGCGGCTCATTTTCTAACGATTAGCTTTTGTTGACTTCTCAATGAAGTGTTAGATATGAAACACTCGCAAGAGATGCTTGAAATACAACACCGATTTGTGTATTAATGTTATTATTATAGCAATTATACGGTATTATTATTATCGATGTCATATCGCTATTATCATACACTTAAATAAACTTAAGGATAAAAAACTACAAATAAAGCAAACAATTACATTAAACAATGTATTGACTCCAACCAAAAAACTATTGCTTTTAATATTTATTTTCACTCTATTTCCCGATTTTTTCAATTGAATTGTCGTTTAATTGAATTATTATTTCACTGATTTTGAGTGAAGAGTGAGTTCGAAATCTTTATAATTGTTTCAAAAGTGAAGTATTGTTCGAAAGATAAGTAAAGTGCGATATGTGTGGGAATGGTCTGAATGGTGCCAATCGGCACAAAGGCATTGATTCAAATATGATTTAACAAAACGGCACTTAAGACTTTGCCTAAACTGACGAGTGGTGTATAACATAACCTAATATTTGGACTGTATTTGACTAAAAAGCCAAGTCTTGATCATTAGGAACCACTCTCTTTGATTAGTCGATGAATTATTGCGTACGAATGGAGTCATCTGTCAATCCATTTCTTTCTCTCTTTGTATTGTCAGCCTATTTGCACAAAAATTCCTTTTTTCAGTGATTGGATTGGTTTGAGTGAACGGCGCCGTTCATATCTATAGTCAGGCCATAATAAAGATGTATGAAAGATGATGTTTGCTTAAGGCACTGATGCCACCGATGCCTCAAAACTTTTCATTCATTCAAATTGATATTATGCTATGAATTATTCACATTTATATACTGAGTAACTGATGGGTTACTTCAACTCATATAACGCTCCTCTCAACCAAAGCTAACAACACTGCGGTTCAAATTAAAACATTAATCCAAACCTTAAAACCCTAAAATTGGCCCCTCTTTAAAAATATTTGTCGAATGCACTCAATTTGTTAGGGTTTAAACCTATATTCGGGTCATCACTAAATTAAAGCCCAAGATATTCACTCACTTTATCACGACTTCCAATAAACTGCATTCAAGTTTTCTAATCTACTTAACTACCAATAAGTATGACCCTTACGTTTGTTGTACTATTTTAAGCCTTGACCACAATGTCTGATTGTTTGGATCAAATCAAATCATTTTCATTAATTAACATTTATTTAACGCAATTTATATTTGCTTTAAGAGCAATGATAAGCATTTGATTCTGTGTTGCTTTGAATGGAATGAATAGTTTTAAAAACATTATTGTTATGCAAAAAAATAAGTTTCTTATCGAAATTAAAGGGAAAATAATGACTAATATTAATTATTTATAATAATTATCAAGCTAAGGCTTTAAATGAATTTATATTTCATTAAATACATATAAAATAGTTTTTTGTTCGCAAAATAATGATTTGCAAAACTAGTTTTGAGAATAATTTGATAAATGTTTGAGGAAATTCTGTCCAATTTATTCAGTTTTATTGAATAATAGCTGAAAATGAGTGAAACCAAAGCTATTTATACTCAAAACTAGTATTGATTACAAAATAATAAATTAAAATATTAAATAAAAAAAGTGAAGGGACGGCATCAGATATGAAGGGCAGAGACTCATTGAATTGTATATTAGTTTATTATTGATTAAAGGATATTCACATCACAAGCAAATCTAGATTTGTGACAATCTTTTGACAATCGAATTGTATCATACATTTTAATGGAGGACTTCATTAATATTCTTAAAGCGTTTACTTTTTGAGTAAAGAATCAAAAGAATATATAAATTGAAAACGTTTTGAGCGATAAGTTACGCAAAAATTGTTTAACAGTCATAAGAGTGAAATTCAAGTAAAATATTTGGTATTTTTAAAACTAATTTTCTAATCAAATCATTAAAGAATTTTATGATTTATTATACTTAAGATTTATTACTGGAATCGACAAAACGATAGTAAGACATAGTATACAAAAAGTTCGCATAATTTTCAAACTAATGCTGTATTTATGGATTTTAAAGCTTAAAAATCGGTATATTATTTATTTTGGTGTAATTAATGATAATAGGAGTCGTCAGTTTGGTTCTGGTGCCAAACTCTTGCACTCATATCTCCAAAAATGTTTATTTTTGTCATTCATAGAGACATACCTTAAGTAATCGCGTTTGCAGTAAGTCTTGCCATCCCTTACAAAGCAAGTACACGACTCATCGAGGAACTGATGACAATCAGCACATTTAAGGCAGGCCGCGTGCCATTCCAGGTCTGGTGACACTCGTAGGATATACTGGTCATAGATCTGTGAACCACATCCAACGCACAACGCAATTCTTGGCCATCCTTTCCCTTCAAAATTAATCATTTGATTCCAATTATTGCATATATTTATCAAATAATTATTCATTAATATTAATAGTGTTTAACAAGTAATTAAGGTGTGGCTCAAGAGGTGAGTGCAGACAATACTACTATAATAGGCACTGGAATACTGTTTATATGCACACGACTGAAGACTAGGACTGAGTCAAAAAGATTGATAAGCGAGTCGTCGCCAGCAAATTGTCGAGCGCTGACTGCAAGCACTGGTGACAGTCGACAGTCGCCGCTTTCAACAGATAGACTCGCCATCTGATCATCCTTTGGATGCCTTCACTTACTTTGAGGCGATGTTTGTGAATCTGCGGCCATATTATTGCAGTCGTCCCGATTGGATGCGATTCCAACGGTGGTCAGTGAGGGCGAAATTTTGACACTTTTTCCGTAATCGACAAAAACAACTAAACAGTGATTTCTGGTCAACAGAAATGAACACAATTTTCAGTCACTTTTTATAACTGTTTGACGAATACGAGTATTAAAGACTATACGAATCAGTCAATTGTGAGACAAATCTAATCAACACATTATGTCTGAAACGTTATCGCAATTTGCAATTCACTAAATCTATCGAAACAATAGTAGAAAAGTTAAGAACAAGAATCAATTGATTACTCATTGAGACCACAACTCATCCAAACTTTTGCATAATTTCAATGAAAAATTAGTTTCGGAGATAATAGCAATGGAAGTGCTTTAATAACTGGTTGGCTCGGGTTTGACATGATTTGCAAATGCTAGTCAGGACAAGTGCACGCGTTGATCCACAACATTTTTCTCACTGCAATCTTCACTCCCATTTGTGACGCCTTTCCTTCAAAAGAGCGCAGCCAATGATGACTTGAAGTTGAAAGTCGATACCAGTTATGTCGGGTGCCATTGGATACGCTCACGCCTATAACGCACAGACACATCAATTCAATTGGAAAAAGATGTGCAAAACTGCATCACAGACTGCAAACACCTGACGATGATATTGTCTCTCGTGAATTAGACCAGAGCTCAGACTTGCAAATAATGGTCTCTTAATATTATGAGCACCTGTTTATTACCCCTACTTCGAAACCAGGTTAGAAAGTATTCGTCTAAAGCCCGTAGTGTTTAGGGATGTCTGTGCAAAACAAGCCTTTGAGGCAACTTTGCTGTCCTTTTCGTCTATTTATAAAATTAAACTCAAATCTGTAGAACAGAAATCTTTTTCAAAGAAATGTTTAGAAATGTCAGAAACGGACATTAAATCAACACATAGTGACAAATAAGGACCACTTCATCTGCTTATCCGTTGGTAAATATACTGCTATTTTCATAGCACTGGATGTCATTGGAAAGACTACAATTGAATCTTGATATCCGTGCGAAGCCAACGTTTTTTCGCTCATTATTTGCCAATTCGTTGCAAACAGTTATGAACTCAGACTTAGACTTAACGCCGAGAATCGCAATGAACTGAAGAAAAGTATGCGTTCGGAGAACTGGACTCAAAAAATAACACAAGTGGGTGACCGACAATAGGATGAATCGAGCAGAAAAGCAAACGTTAGGCCCTACGCCTGATTAGCTCACTATAACCATCCAATGTTAACATTCAAACGGACGCCGATATATATTTGTCTATATTTATGTCTCACTTCACAATCACATAAGTCTGACCCGACATAGACCTGTCACCTCTTAAACTGTTTCCCTAAACTTGGATCAAATTTTATGAAAAACAACTAAAAAATATCAGATTTTATTTCAAATTTTAAACTATTAAAGTATTTGTAGATTTATTCTTTCCATTGTGAAAAATTGCCATACTCACATTTAATACCTAATTTATGAAATCTATTAAAACATTAAATATTTCAAAGTTTATAGTTTTAGACAATTTTTTAGACAATTTCGAAAATTTTCAATTAAACCACTTTATTCGAAGTCTTGATTTAGTTAAGGAATCAGTCGATGTGTTATTTTGAATTAATCGAATAATTTTGGTCACAACACTTTTTTGGATTAGTTATTATATTATTAAATAATATACTGGATTCCTTCTGGGTCTTGGCTATGTTATATCATTTGCCCTATCACAAAAAAATATAAATAAAAAATCTTTGAACTTTGTTAGTGTATCAGATGTTGATCCAGTACAGTCATTGAAAGTAAAAGCTATCAATAATAATCATGGCTATTTAATTAATTTAAATGGAGAACTTTAGATATATCGTAATTTACTGTTTGGTAATCGGATTAGAATTTATTTGGAAAAATTTATTTACAAATGGATATTAAATATATTCCACTAATAATATACAAATTATATGTTTATTTGAAACCAATTAGTCGTTTATCTGGTCTGTCCATATTGTCGTGGAGTCGTTGACGTCTCAAAACTTACCTGATAATAGCTCTCATTGAATGGTTACCATAGAATGCCTTCACTGGAATCAGTCATTGAATGTGACTCTACAGGACTTCAAAGATATGACATGTATTTGTCGAAAAGCTCTTCTTTTGTGTCTATTTTCGTATTCAATGAATAAGTCTATATATGCGCTCCGAATGTCTTTATTATTATTGAATCTCTTATTTGTGATATGCATTGAAATGAATTATATGAGTTCGAAGTATATTAGATTCACTAACTCTTGAATACAACTTATTTATAGAATGTCTTGAAATATAAACATTTATCTTGGAATTTTGACGACGGGTCATCTCGTTTGCTTTCAAATTTTTAAATATATAAATCAGACAAAAGTAGACTTTCTAATAAAATTTTAAATTCAGAAAAATGTTGTTTTCGAAAGTATATATTTGTGTAGAAAATAAGATCAACTGAGTCGGGAACAAACAAATTTGATTTAAAAACCAAACAATTATGCAAATTCATAAAATTTATATTTCACTTTTTTAACAAAAGGACTTTTTAAATTAAGGAAAACATGTCCCTGATTGTTTGAAACTAAAGGAGAGAGAATAAAATTAATTACTTGTAATATTAACAAACATTAAAAGGTGTTTATTTGTGGAAACACTTATATTTCAATTTAATGCGAATATTGTATTCATAAGAGTGTAAATACGGCCCACAATAGCACATGTTATTCGTGTTATTCTTATTATTCACTTTTGCTCTTATGTTCTGTAATAGTCGGTTAGGAGCGTATACTCTGCCATTCTGTTCCCCGATGCGGTCCCTCAACCATGCAATCCATGCTTGGATGGGATCGGATAGAAGCAATCGTAGATTAAATTTTAAGACCCCCTCCCAAAGAACAATTGAGAGCTTTTGTTGTAAAAAACAAGGTTTGCCTCTATGTTAGCAACGCTTCACACAAATGGAGTATTGCAACAGATGTGTAGATGTGATGCCCATTGACTTATCCATAGCTCGTCAGTCAGCAATCAGTTTGACGTCGACTCATATGACTTGTATTTTCAATTAATTCGTTTCGTGTGCTATAAATGTTTGATCGGACGAACATTGTATCCAATTATTAGCGAGACTATTGTCGAAAATCATTTTCGTGCGAAAGTTATGGATATTAAAATTGAAAGTCTATTATAAGCTTTGCTCCAACTTTTGTGGCTCTGTTTCCTCATCTAATTAATGACAATCTATTCTCTAAATGTCTCAATCACTTTACATAAGCACTCATGCATTTGTTCATTTGATTCATTTTCACTTTCTTTCTGCTCCATTAAATAGGTTTTCATCAAAACCCTGAACCCCCTCAACCCCCGCGACTCAACGTTTCATTCAATTGAATGGCACTCTTTTGGGTCTTAAATTGATTTCTCGCTGATATTCTCTAACTTTTAATTGATTTACTCTTAATTCACTTATTTAGTCAAATATTGATTAATAACAACCGTCTGTCAAATGAGACACACGACTGATCACTAAACCTACAAACAATTCTTGAACATTAGACTGTGCCACATAACTTTCAAATTTTCAGTAAAAGAATTCTGGTAAATCTTTGTAATTTTATTCACACTTGCTAGTTTCTTTGATAAACTTAAAAATTTTATAAACATTTCCAAAAGTGAAACCCAATGTAATAGACATTTCCAAAATGTATCATCAAGTTCAATAACTTTAATCAAAACTTGCCATAAATAAAATTCTGATATTTTATCCCACATTGAAATTTTGGAAAACTCTGTTCATGAATGAGCATGAAGTATATTTTCATATAGAAAACAAAATAGCCAACATATCGTTAAAATATAAAATGACACTGGTCAAACTTATAGATAAGGATTAGTTTGCAAAAATTTTTGTTCCCTTCTATCAACAAACCTTTACAAACCTTTATAGCGTGAAATTATATATTTACCAAACAATGTTTTTCCGTACTTTTTTTGTCTTATTATTTGTTTTGAGTTATTTGCAAGCTTGATAACTTTATAGCATTAGCTTATTATGCTAGGTCATAATCTGTCTTCTTTGAAATTAGTATTTTTAAGAAGCAGACATGGAATCGAATACTTTTAACTAACTTTGGTTTTAATCATTATTCCCATGGCTAGTTTAAAATAGTTTTGAACATTTATATAAACTGTAAATTAATTTATTTTGTTCATTTTGGTTAAATATTTTTTGCTCCTTATATAGTCAAATGGTAGTTATATTGACAATTACAGTCTCTAAGAGTCATTTATTCATAGTTTTATATATTAGAAAAGATTAATCAAAATATGCTATTTGTGACACTACAAACATGACTAAAAATGACATACAGTCTTTATACACTTTTAGAAGTATTTTAAACTAGCCATGGGAAAGATATTTTTGACCAAAATTATCCCAATTTCTAATTTTTTTTGTGTTATTTCTTATTAAAAAATGAATACAGTTATGATGACACATTATGACCTAGCATAATTAGATTTGTGCAATATAATTTATAAAGTTGTACTAGGATTAATATGACTAAAATAAATTTGCTAGTATACTTGTGGTATAATTAGTATTGTGTTGAACTGGGCTTCTCTTTATGTCGTTCAAAATGAGTTGATCTGATAATGTATTTCTCCAACAAAGTAGAGTCGAGTGAATTGATTTTCATAATAAAGGGGACGATTTCAATGATGCAAAACACAAACAGTGATGTCTTGACTCACAACTCAATCGTCTATATGTTGACACATCCGCAGAGTATAGCTTTAGAAAAGAGTTGAGTCAAACTTATATCATATATTCTGGTCGTAAACCCCACAGCAGTCGATTCCGTTTGCATTACTTCCCACCGAAAGGACATATCCTGACTGACCGGAAAGTACATGAATTACTTTCGATCCCAAGCTTTGAATCACTTCATTCTCTTTGAATTGAATTCTTTTCAACTCTTTCTTATATCTCTTTGCAAAAGTCATAGCATTCACTCAAATTATACATCAATTGTCGTCGCAATTATTTTATGTTCTGTACGCCAGAAACAACCAGACTTAGTCTGTCAGTCGTGCCAAAGGGTATTCCGCCTCTTGAAAATTAACCCATAAATATTATTTGTATTTCATCTTCTTTATAAAAGTTCAAGCTTGTTACAAGATGATTATGTTATAAATTGTTAAAGTTATCTATAATCTATAAATTCTGATAAAGAAGCGATATTTTCTTCAGTTTTCTCTGCAAAAGATTACAACTAAAACACAGAATATAAAATGTTATGAAACTATATATCTTTGAGCACTCGATGGTCTTTAAAAACTTTTATTTTGTGTAAAATATCGATAATTTAACCGAAAAACTGCATTTAAATGAATGTTTAACTTCAACTAAATTGAGTCGAAAACTTAAACTTAAACCGCATTTAACTAATAAGTGAGAGAAAGCGGGTTTCCCAGACCATTTTAAACTTAAGACCAGAAGTCGGCAATGTACTTGCCCCCTAGACGGAAAATTCTGAGATTAAGCCTTTCTAGCCCAAGGTCCATTTGGCTCCACCCTATTGCCTCTCCCTAAGGTCTTCCAACTTGGTGACCTCTGCTTAAGATTGTCCTAGAAATTTAGCAAAAATCTTTAAAGAAATCGTCACTGAGCCAAACAAAGTCGATGAGTTTGGCAACTTCTAATTAAGGGGAAGATTTGCACAATGCAAAATTCTAAAGAAAACAAACTTAGAAGATATGATAATATAATGAGATAAAGATATTGACTCTAATCAGTTGAAAGTCTGGCATAGAAGCCATTTGTTGTCATATGTTGTAACTTAGGATTTGCCAAATGAATATTCAATAAACTTAATGAAATTTTTTTGAATGTATTTACTAGTAGATAAATCAAAAAATATAATTTTTTATCTACTAGTGAATAAATTTTAAAAATTCATTAAATTACAGAATACAATTACAAAATACGAATACAATATATTAAAAGGATAAAAAAATTCGCTTGTAAAATGTGAATATCTCTTAAATTTCACTTTAAAATTCAAAATTTATTATAGCTTAACATTTTCTGTGGCCCAAAGTATAATAGATAGAGCATTTATGTAATAATAATATTTGTTGTTGGGATTGAGTTCTCTCCAAATTTAAAATAAAATTTGAGATAGATCTCTTTTTCATTTACAAAAATTCTTAATATTTGAAGTGCTATAAAAATATTTTTGATAATCCGATTATGGTGATTTATGGGCCTTATGAAAGAACAACTCTTCCTCTATTAGGACCACTAGTAATAACTTTCGTCTCATTTCAGGTTTGATTTGTAACTAGAAACTTGAAGAATATTCCGAAATTTTATAGATCACGTGATTCGTTCAAAATAAATTACATTGGGCTAAATCACATGTAAATAGATGTTCATGAAGCTTTTTACCCGACTGAATATTCGCAACAGTTTAAGAGATGTTCACATTTTACAAACGAATTTTTTTTATTCTTCTAATATATTGGGGGAGGCTAAGGGAGGCTAAGGGAGGCTAAGGGAGGCTAAGGGAGGCTAAGGGAGGCTAAGGGAGGCTAGTCAAAACTTATCTGATTTCTGTTTCATTTTTTTACTATTATCAGATTTTTAATAGATAATTTAAAACAGAGACCAAGGGCACCTTCCTGGCCTGGCCCCCTTAGCCTGAGAATTTTGAGATTTGACCCCCGCCCCTCCTAGCCGACAAACCGGCGAGCGAAGTAAAGCCGGTAAATATTTGGGAATTTTCAGTATTGGTGGCCAAACGGACCTTCGGCTAGGGGGGCCAAATTCCGGAAGCAAAAATCGACCGGAAACGGCCATTATCCGTCATTTTGTTCTTTATTCTAAGGAATTTAGCCTTCAAACTTGCAAAATAGCCTAATTATAGCTAAATTAAACTTACTTACGCTTAAAATCGCCGAAAATAAGCTTATTTTAGTACAAAATGGCCGCTAATGGCCGTTTCCGGTCGATTTTGCTTCCGGAATTTGCCCCCCCCTAGCTGAAGGTCCGTTTGGTCCGTTCGCCCCACCCTATGCCCCCTAAGGTCCTCCAACTTGGTAACCTCTGATTTGCTGGGCACTATTTTGAATTTATTGAATTCATATTTTGACCCTTTAAATAGTCAATCCTTAAATCTCTAGTTTTAGTCCTTTATCGCATAAACATAATCATTCAAAATAGATTAGACCTAAAAACTTGACATTAAATGCATAAAGAAATTGTTTTATTTTGTTCTGAAATCAAAGGAAAAGCTTGTAAACAATTTTTGTGGATTTGAATTTAAACAAAAAGTGGGCACATTCTACCCATTTGTAAAATTAGAAATCTGTAACCGGAGTAAATTACAATTCTGAGGTAAAATAATATTAATTTTTCACATTTTCTAAAATTATTTTGGTCCTTTTTATAAGGTGTATGATACCCTAATAACGAACCTGAACTGCTAAAGTATCTAAATCGTTATAATATTTGAGTCCACTTATTAGTCCATAGATCATATTTATTATTTTTTGTGCACTTTAATTGCAGCAATCTTTTATTTATCAATGCATTAAAATGGTTTTAATACAAATGCTTTCAATTATATGTCCAAAGTTGTCTAACGGAATCCAAGGTCATCCCTAGTCAAGAGCGGGTATTTTCAGGAAAACCTGGAAGGATGTATTTAGGATAAAATGAGCATACTAAAATATGCCAAATATTAAGGTTATTGGAAAAAGTGTTCAAATCAGTAAGGAATGAAAGTGAATTCTCTTCGAGGTATTATTATTTGTAAGACTAGTTTCTCCCTCTAGAGCTGGTCGGGTGAGTACTTCTCGGAATCGATTCTACGATAGTTTGGTAATGGAAGCAGACATCAGACTGAGTCACTTTCGTCTCCTCTCAACCAAAAAGGGACAGAATCTTTCCCAGAATATAAGCAAATATTAAATGCAAATAATTGTTTGAATACTCGCAATAATAATCATTTTAATCATTAAAATCGGCGTCCTTGTTCAAAATTGAATAATTGAAATTCAAACTTGAATGTAGAAATTTATCATGCTAATTTTTTTGAAAATATAGTGAACAACTTTATTAAATAATTTTTGCCGAGTGTAGTATTAAAATAAAAGCTTAAAATGAGCCACGTTATAATGTTATAATAACAATTTATAAATTGATCTTTTATCACATTTATTAGTTAAAACAATTTATTAGTTCAACAAATTTCAACATTTATTCTCTAAATCAACTGTAATTATGACTCAAAAGTGAAATATTTAAAAGGTATTAAATTCCATTGTGATTATTTTTTACATTTTCATCAGCAAATTTTGACTTCTCAAATTTTTCTCTTATTTGTTTTGAATAATATTATCTCATTTAATCGGAAATAATGGGATTAATAATCATTTTGGGGCTTAAGTGGACTTTGTTTGTGAAAGAAATGCTTTATTTTTATTTGGAATTCCTTTACTTTTGATTTAAGTTTTTTATTTGAAATGATTTAATTTTGCCAAACGATCGCTATATCAATAGTTTAAACGAATAAATTATGAATTTTTAATTTCATAAAATTCTATTACAAATAATTTATTTATTTATATGAATGCAAAGATTGCATTTGTTTTATTAGACTTGCCTTACGTGACGACAGTAACTAAGGCCACAACAGAATATTGAACACAGAATCGACTGAATTCCGGACCAGAAGTTCTCAACTATTGTGTTTTTTGGGCCCAATTTTCAGTTAATATTTTTTTTCGCCACTCTATCTCTCTTTTACATAATTATTCTATTGAAAAATATAATTATCTTTAATTTTCAATTCTAATGATTACCAGTTAATCATTTTTAAATGACAATTTTAATAACTTGGCTATTTAAATGATTTTTAAAAATTTAATGGAAAACTACAGAACCAAAATCATCTTTCGCCTTTCTACCTTAAATAATTTTTCGAAGATTCTAGAATCGAAGTATTCATTACTTTTGTAAAAGGTGCTCTTGTTTTATAAACTATTTATCATGCAATTGATTTATCGATTTGTAATAATAGGGTTTGTTGGTAAATAATTTATAAAAGGGCCTAGTAATTACTTTAATTATTTAAGCTTTATTAATATCTAAATTTATTGAGACGAGCAAAATTTTGGTTCAATTGAATAAAATTGGAGAGGATGTGAAGGGCAGACAGTTGGACAGTCGATTCTGTGTATGAGTGCTACGAATGAGGAACTGTATGTCAGTCCTTAGTTACAGTCGTTAAGTTGAGGTAAATCTAGTGTAGAACTCGTCGTCAGCTTCTGTTAAATATTTACCTAAAAAACAATTTCTTAATAAATGTGTGATCTTTCGATGTTATTATTTATACCTTTACTTCTATTATGTTTTACTCATTCATAAGGATTATAACACGTATTTGTGTGAAGAGAGTGTCCTCTAAGTCCGGTCACAGAGTGTTTATATGTGTATATAATTGTAATGACGACCCGTTTCAATGAAGAAGAGGACTGTGCTCCGCCATTATTCCGTCCCTTCACGAGGGAATCTCTCGCGGCCATCCAGGCCAGAATCGCCGAGGAGAACGCTAGGAAGATCGCTCAACTCGAGGTTTGTCCATATAATCATGAAATCTGTAACAATTGCAGAAAACTATTACTCTATAATCCGTTTAATGTTCTGAACCCTATTCTCAAAGCGATCAATAAGTATTTCATTGCATTCATTGCATTGCATGCTTTGCATCAAAATAATTACTCCTTTTTATATTATATTTTAATTCAACAAAATTATTATTTTTGATGCATTATTGAATAGCAATAGAGTCTGCGATGAAAAAACAGTTTAATATAAAACAATTTTAATCTATTTAAATTTCACTTCAATTTTGAAAATTTTTCAAATTAAAAAAACAACTGAAATTTTGTTACTTTGTCAAGATATAAATGAAAAAAGTACACTGCACCAATTGATTTTCCATTAAGCATTTTCAATAAAATGCGTCTATTTTTTTACTTCCCAATATTTTTCAAACGAACAAGATATTTAAAATGTTTCACTTGTTTGTACTTCAATTTTCTAATAACTATTTGATTAAATAGAATAAAGAGACCAAAAGTTTGTCAAATTTCAATACCATATAATTTTATTCGATTAAATCGATTGTCTATCAAAATATAGGTCAAAGTCTCCACGAAATCACTTTTGTTATAATGTTTGGGTTTAATAATTTAGTTTTATTAAGTTTTTAATGACTTAATTGTTTCATTTTTAACTCCAAGAATACATTTAATCAATTAACTGGACAAAATATTTTAATTTCAAAAAACTAATTCAAATTTTACTAAAGGTCTTTGACAAATATAATTATTGAAGCATTCAATGATGAATTTAATCGATTTTTATGCTCTGCCCAACATTTGCCATCAATTTGAAAGAGTATTTTTCAAATTTTTGGAATTTTTGCCGAATGAGTGAATTGAAAGTTTAATTCAAAAGGAGAGGTCATTCTATTATGTTTGAATGTATTCCTACTCAAAAAATAATATCAAAAGAATTTCGATTCACTATGCTCAATATTAAGTCTAATATTCAAATAATTTCAAATGAGCTAGTAAACTTCAAATAAAATATTGGTTTAAAAAATATAACAGTATTGTGAGGTTTTCACAATTAATTTCTGTTTATTTTATATTAAATTTATATTAATCAAGATTTCTCTAATGAATTGATTAGTTTAAAATGATATTATTAAAGTCATATTTCTTTTTTATTAATATAAATATTGATTGTTTTCATATTTACTTAACAATAGAAATAATCAGTTTTAACAATTTTTCAAATATTACTCAAAACATCTTGGCTAATTTATTGTTATTCGCTAAATAAACTTAAAACTAAAGACCTTTCATCCACTGATAGTTTTCAAAAATCAAAAAGTTCACTCAATTACTAAGGCCATTTTATTAAAACTCATACTTACTTAAATTGGACATAAGATGTTTGAATGTCAATATTTTGAGTTTTATTTCTGAAATATAATGCTTTCAAATGGCTTTAAACTTTGATCTTAAAAAGTTATTAATTTTAAAATTTTGACAAAGGAGCAGCTCTCAATTTGGCTTAATGCCCTGTTTCTAAAAAGAATCCCCCTATACAATTTTCTAGAATTTTGACCGAAATCTGTCTGATCACTGGTCAGACGATCCCTGGATTTGAATATATTATTAACGGAAGGAATTATTTATTCTTTTTGTGAATTTAAAATGAAATAATTAATTTGTTTAATTGGGGGACAGAGCGAGACATACATTGCTCCACATGCACACGACACTCTCAAACCCGATCCGATGCTCGAGGCCGGCTTACCACTGCCACGAGCACTACAACGTGAATTCCCTCCTGAGCTCATAGCAACGCCGATAGAAGATCTTGACAAATATTATGAAAACAAAATGGTGAGTCACTCAAACAATTAATTTTATTCATTTAAATTTTTTATATACTTAATAAATTACCTACCATGGTGAAGGATAGGCTCTGCAGATTTGTATATATGTGAACTATCCTTTCTACAGTTGAAACAATGGGCAATGGGTTATGAGTGCATATAAGCAATACTGACTTCACAGTCACAGACTTCACTACTAGAGATTGTCCATTAAGTCCGTACAATAGAAACAAAAGGTCTTAAATTAAAAGAAAAATAATTTAACTTTAATTAAAATGTTTTATTTAAATGGAGAATAAAATTAAATAGTTTATTAAAGAAAATGGTGCAAAAGTACAATCAAAAAGAATCGCCAATAGTTTTAGTCTGACTCTTATTAATACATGTATTTATGTATTTTGTGTCCACAACTTTCTGTCACTTTCAAGCTTAGGTTAGAAAGACTACAAAATTCTTAAACTCGTAAATTATTAGGTTATAACAGTTCTCTATGAATAATCTAACTTACAATTTGCACAAAAAATCTATATTTGCCTTTCCTAAGAACAGGTAGTATAATTTTCTTTTCAATCAATCAATTGTATACAATTGCTATTAAGTTACTCTTGAGCATTTTTCTGAAGTGCGGGCCGACATTTCTAGCCAACACACAAAATTATAGTTTGGATGATATTTTTGGATGAGTGGGAACAGTGGTTTATTGAGAGACATTGTTCGGGAGCTCAGCCACAGTTCTCTAAACAGATCAGTTTGTTTTCAAGCTTCTTCTGGCTCCAACTTTGGTCGCCATTTTGGTGGCCACAGACCTACCCTTTTTAGTAAGAGTTTTGAAAATAGCATTTCCTATCATCTCATACATCTGGACAACCCTAGAATATTTTAATCTTATTCTCTCACCTTTTTATTAAATTTAGGACAGTCATTGTTTTATGGAAATGAGATATTTTAGTTTAGAAATGGACAATACTTTTGGCACTACCTCTTGTCTTTCATAGAGTCTCATTATCACAATTTAAATGTCAAGGACAATTGTCTAAGATATTTTCGGTAAATACTAATAATACAACAATAAGAACTCAAATTCGGTTCTTATGTCCCAACAATTGTCGCGCACCGGATCTCTAAACCAATTGTACTGACTTAGTGGACAAACACTATATTGCATATATTTAATACCAATAAAGATTAAACAGTGAGGTTCATTCACTATTTTGGGTGTACACCTGAGGGTTCAATGTTAAAAATGCTTCTTGCTACACAAATCTGTAGAGTCTATCCGACACAATGCTACCAATTATGTTTGGTTATTTAATAATATAAATAAGCTTTCTGCAAACACCAAATTGTTTACTGAAATTAATATTGAAAGGTTACTTTTTAATTTTTTGAACTTTTTTGAATTTTAATTTTAATTATTCGAAAAGATGTATACTATTTGATACAAATATTAGACCTCAAACATCCAAATATTCGAGATAAATTAGGCAAAAGTGCAAAAATACTTTCATTGACTCTTAGACTTTCAATGAAGGCCTTCTACATACACCCAAATTCTCAGGTGAGGTACATGCACAATTTATTGATTAAAATCGACAAAATATATCATTAAAATTAATCGAACAAAATAGTTTCCCAAAACCTCGATAACTTTTAAAGTTACACAGACAATAATTAACCCAGTGCACCACTTTCAGTACACGCATTGGGATACGTGCTTGATATTTTGAAGAATATTGTAAATTAAGCATGAAAATGTTTCTTTGCAGACGTTTACAGTAGTCAGCAAGGGGAAAGATATTTTTCGGTTCAGCGCAACCAACGCCTTGTGGATTTTGGATCCGTTTAACCCAATACGTCGAGTGGCCATATATATGCTCGTCCATCCTATGTTCAGTTTTCTAGTGATCGTCACAATTCTGGTCAATTGCATTCTCATGACATTACCGCCGGAAGACTCCATCGAAAGAACAGAGTATACATTGATCTCAACTCAAACGTCTCTAATTTTGGGTCCATTTCCAGAGTCATATTCACCACAATTTATACCTTTGAGTCGTGTCTCAAAGTGGCCGCAAGAGGTTTCATATTGGAACCGTTCACATATCTGAGGGACCCCTGGAATTGGTTGGACTTTGTTGTTATTGCCTTAGCCTACCTGACAATGGGAATCAAAGAACTCGGAAATCTCAGCGCTTTGAGAACTTTTAGAGTACTTCGAGCCTTAAAAACTGTAGCTATAATTCCAGGTGAGGGACAGACCTTTGAATTTTCAATTAAATTTATACTTTATGTCGAACTAAGATTATAGAAATTATTTTCTTCTCTGATGTTTGATAGGAATGAAAACAATCGTCGGCGCAGTGATAGAATCAGTGAAAAACTTGAAGGATGTAATAATCCTGACCTGCTTTTCGTTATCCGTGTTTGCCTTATTGGGACTACAAGTCTATATGGGAGTACTCACTCATAAATGTATTCGTAAACCACCAGAAGGTGCATCCGACCTGATCTGGCACAATTGGTGTAACAATGAAAGCAATTGGTACACCAAGGATGGTCAACCAGAGCCTTACCTGTGCGGCAATAGTTCGCAGTAAATATCACTTCATGTCATAAATTATCGTAAAATATCATAAACAGTAAACTAGTAAACAATCAAAAGCTCTTGCCTTAAAAATTGGAATTGAAAAGAAAGTTTACATCCATACTATTGAGCCAAGATAAAAATAGACTGTTTCGAAAGTTAGGACAATAAGGCAATATCTTGATAATTTTATGGTATATTCAAATGAATTTAAAATGAAGATTTTTCAAATTGATAAATATTTGCAGAATATTATGAAAATGGGATAAACTATTTAATAATATTTATTGCATTTAATACGAACCTAGCGGAAAATATTCCATTTTCAAGTGTCTGGATCTTTTTGGATCTTTATCAAATATGATAATTGTTTTATTACATTCGAAATCAAATAAAAATATAAATTCGAGTCAAAATTGAAACTTGATAGTCGGAATTTGCCAAGGGAGACCATCTAATATTCTATAAAATATCTTCGAAAGAAGACAATCGACTTATACTTTGCTTATCAATTTTGTAGCCCAAATATAAACCAGGCATGTGCAAGGGGGTATTTTCCGAATTTCCCCCTAGACCGAGATTTGGTCATTTTATCCCCCCTAGGTTTGAAAAAAATTGCCCCATAAAAACACAGAAAAACTTACCCCTCTCAAAAATTGCCATTTTTCAGTAATGGCGGCCCAAAAATTACAATTTTTAAGCAATGGTGGCCAAAATGTCGGCCATTTTGTTCCTTATTTTAAAAAAATTAGCATTGTAACTTAAATTGTAGCTTAATTATGGCTTAATTAAGCTAATTAACGCTTTAACCTACCGGAAACAAGCGCATTTAACAACAAAATGGCGGCATCCTGTCGGAAATTCCAGCCACTATTGTTGAAAAATACCTCCTTCATATTTTGGTCTGAGAATGAATCATTAACCCCCTGCTATATCCTCCTAGGGTCACGGACATTACACTTGTCTGATATAAACCATAGACAAACTTTCCTAGTAGTCCATGTTGCCCCATTAATAACATCCTTTTTCTATTTTAGGAACTCATATTCAAACCAATTGAACAAAACATTAGTTTTAATCGAAATAATTAGTTCATTAAAAGTTTAAACCGAAGTTTTGAAGTATTTTGAATATGGCTTTATGTCTGAGACAACAAATGATAAGATATTTTCAAATTAATAAAGAGATTAATTATTAATGGGTCAACATGTACTATTAGGAAAGTCTATACATTAAGAATAAATTGATGAAGACTTGTTTACTAAACTTGCTGCAGATAGTCACTATCACTTGTTTCTTCTTTAGTCACTATTATCTTTATTAATTTGAGGGAAAAAAAACTTATCTTTTGACAACTCATATATAAAGTCATATTTAGACATATCCATAATGAGTCATAATTTGGTTTTCAATTAATTAATCCCAGCATTTTTGGCCAATTTCGGGTTTAATTGTGACCATTCGCTAAAAATCATCATACTGGTCGATTCTAATCAATTAGTTGAATCAGAATATATCAAAATTGTTCAATTGGGGTTGTTCAATCTATGCCTACAAATATAACCTCGAAAGTGTTGAAAGTGCAGCAAACATACGACTTTTATTACGGCGTTAAAAAAACAAGCATTGGAGATTTTGAATAATCATAAACTGCTGTTAATATTTTACTTCATATCTAGAGCTTAGACTTTAGTGGCTAGGGCATATATGAAATATTGAAAGAAAACATTTTAAACTTTCACTTGATATAATTAAAAAGAACCGCCAACAGTTATTTTGACTGACCATTCTTAATATTTGGTCAATTTACTGAATATATTCTTATACTCAACAAAATAGTTGACTTTCAAACTGCCTTTTGAAAGCGTTTTCCCAAAAATTATCGCTTTTGATTATTCGCCCTGGTTTTATTTCTTATACGATTTTCATGATTTATATATCAAATTTAAGTTCAACATGTCCTCTTTAATCATCTACTTTCAAATATTGCATAGTTAGCATAATCTAGGCAGTAGCTATGACCTTTGCAAACCTTCCATTTACTACTAAATATTTTAAAAAGTGATTGACTACCATGCTTAAAAATTTTTCCGAAATTACTCTTTCATATACTTTTACAGAAATGTTAAAAGCCGTTTAGGAGTTATTCAAAATCTGCGATGCTTGTTTTTGTTTTTTATTTGGAAGCCGTCATATAATATAATATAATATAAACTCATTTTATATATTAAGCGACTAATTTCTTCAACAAAATATCTTTACCATTTACTCGTCTAAGAAGAATGGTTGGTTGTTTTACATGTATAGCAATTTTGACAATAACTTTTATATTCAAGAAGTTATATGCAGGACATGAATCCTGAGTCATGTTATTCCTGATCAAGATGCATTCGAGAAATCTCCTTATTCTCTAAACACTGAACACTCTTTAATTGGGCATTAGATAAGTCTTATTCTCTTTTAGAATTGTGTAGACATTTTGGTGAAAGGTCTGCCAAGTTGTTAAGTTGTAAGATTTACACTACAGTAGAATAATTGAGTAAATACCACCTTAAGAATGTTTGTACGACATGAATAATATTTTGCTAGTAGCTTTTTGCTAATATTTTTCAGTATATGGCAAGTTGTTTCCGGTATCCTAACAAACTTTAAAATGGTTAATGTTGCAAAATAAATATTAGTTAAGGTTACACAATAAAAGAATCAAGGATTGTATCAGTGAAGCAGGGTTATTATATTTGGTAGAGTTTGCTATCGATCAGATCTGTCGATTTTTTGGGATATTTTTGATTAATTGAATATTTTAGTGATAACTGAAGTAATGATTATTTGCAGACAATGTCCTAAACACTTCCAGTGTCTGCCCGGATTCGGTGACAACCCAAACCACGGTTACACCAATTTCGATACATTTGGGTGGGCACTCCTCTCGTCTTTCAGACTTATGACTCAAGACGCCTGGGAGTTGTTATACCAGATGATTCTTCGAGTGACGGGTCCCTGGCATTTGGGCTTTTTTGTTGTGGTCATATTTTTGGGATCATTTTATTTACTTAATCTCATTCTCGCAATCGTTGCCATGTCTTACGATGAACTCCAAAAGAAAGCCGAAGAGGAAGAGGAAGCGGCTGCTGCTGAAGAGGCGGCCTATGCCGAAGCCTGCAGACAGGCTGAGGAAGATGCAGCTATGAGGGAGAGCGGAGCCATGACTGCTGCCATGAGAGAGAGCGGTGTCGTCAAAAGTCCATCCGATTATTCGTGTCGTTCTTATGATCTTTATGCAAGTGCTGGTGTCGGACATCACGAGAAGACACACGACGATAGGGACCTGAAAGACAGGTCTTCTATCAAAAGTGATGACGGAGACAGTGGTCTCACTAATGAACATCGAAACCGATTAAACGGCAAAATGCGAAAAGTGAGTCAAAATGTTTGGCATTAAATATTTGTCTATAATTAATAATAATTAGTAAAATCTAATATTAATTTCTGAATAAACTTTTTGCCAGCAATTCATCGATATATTAATTATAGAAATCCGCCCAAAAATATCTAATTTCTTATAAGTTATAACCAATAGAGTAGTCATAATCTAGTTATTAGTTTTGTATTTAACATAGAATTTAGAGAAACTCCTATTCGTTCTTCAATTTATTATTAATATAATAGTTATTCATAAGAATTGATTACAATTTTATAGTCAAACTATTTAGATATTAGTATTAAAACTTACCTTTAGTTCCTGAAAATAGTATTTCCCTTTTGTTTTTGCGTTAATACAAATTAGTTGTCTTTTCCTTGTTATCAAACTCGACCCAAACCGCACTTTTAGCTTTGGTTTTCAATAATAAGGCGGAACTCGATTTACGACATTGAATTTGTGAAGGTATAAACACAAGACATTTCTCAATTCCTCGGCTGACCTTTCCGTTCATCTTTGAATATTTCAATATTTTCATTGTCGGCATTTGTGACTTCTTATCGAAATAGACAATAGTTATAGAGTTAGACAAATAGTCTTTTGTTTAGTTAAACCAAAATCAGTAGTAGTCGTAAAACTACCAAATCCTTAGTTGTGAAATGTTAGACCATTTTAATAACCGTTAGTACAGAGCGTTCACTCTGTTTGACCGCAAACAGCAACTCATGTTTGCACTCAAACCGATTAAATATCAAATTTAATCATCTGCATGCACCAGACATAGCCAAAGTTCACCAAGCAACACATCCACTCCTTTTTGAAGCTAATATTTGGGGATAAAATCTTAAGTTGCTCAAATTAATCGCTTATTAAGTCTAGTTAATGTTGCTTCAGGTGACTAAAAGGTTAATCAAGTTAAAGGATTGATATTTGCAATTTCTTAGGTGCTTATTTCTATTAAAAATGCCCAAGTGTATACTTTTGAAAGAACTGGGGTTTAGTGTAATATGGCTATCCCTAATTTATTGGAAACTGCTCGAAATCATTTTTAGCTCATTAGAAATGTTATTTGTCTCTAAGTAAACAAAGTTTCAAATGATTTCTAATGTATACAAACAGAATGAATGCACTGTTAGATCATTAAATGTAATGATTGGTGTAATCTTTGTTCTAACCGTTTAGATATCAAACGTATGTATCGTTTATTTAGATTTCAAATTAGTATTAATGTTGTATTGGAATCGATGTCAATAATGTGTGATTTGTGTCGGATAATAGATGACTCCAATTATCTCTAGTGAATACTCGAATGCAAAAAAATAATAACTTTACTTAAATATACGTCAAAACAATAATATAAATCAATTTTTGACAAATAGTCTAAATGTTTGAAAAATAGTCAGACTTTAGTTATGTTTGAAAATGAAATTAGTTTGCATTCAAAGAGCAAATAGAGTGCACTCGACATACATTGGAATTGTCTATGGATTGTCTTATTGTCGATTTGCATGTCGTAGGAGTGCATGTGTCAGCACTGATCACTTAAAAATAGTGTATTTCCCGTTTTGTATTGCAGGCCAGTCTCAGTCTTCCCGGTTCGCCCTTCAACCTACGAAGGGGCAGTCGGGGCAGTCAGTTTAGCGTGACGTGGGCCCGAACTAATGGTCGGCGTTTTGGCGATCGTAAGCCTTTAGTGCTACAAACCTATTTGGACGCTCAAGAGCACCTGCCCTATGCTGATGATAGCACAGCCGTAACTCCAATGTCTGAGGAGAACGGCGCTATCATTATACCTGTTTATACGAATCTCAATTCAAGGCATTCCAGTTATACCTCACATTCATCCCGAATATCATACACTTCTCACGGAGACATCTATGGCCGTGGAGGGGCCCTCTGGACTAAAGAAAGTCAATTACGATCAAGACGCAATTTACACCAATACTACAATGAGGTCAATCTCTGGCGCCCACTAATCATCCGATCCCTAATTGATTCTGAAATCTCACGAATGCATTGCATGAAATACAACACATTATTAGACATTATATTTCTCTAATGTTTTATATTTGACTTCCGATCGATTTGACTCAAAATCATATTTGAATTCCAAATCAATTGAAAGATTGTTTCATCGAATTGTTGAACAAATTTTTCTTTTCGTTTTTAGGATTTGTTAGATCCCGAAGAATATATGGTTGTAAAGCATAAACAAAGCGAAAACCCATTTCTAGACCAACAACCTTCTCCTCGTCAGGCAATGGTTGACATGAAAGGTTGTTATGACACCCTTCCACTCGTTTCAAACATTTTATTTAATTAAACTCATGTTTTAATTCAGATGTAATGGTTCTCAACGATATCATAGAACAGGCGGCCGGACGACAAAGCAAACAAAGTGATCGAGGTTAATATTCATTTTATTTAGATTTGCTTCATTTTCTTAATTATATCTTTCAATTTATCATTGAAAAATGATCAAACTTATCTAAGCTTATAAATTTAGCTTAAATTTTTATAAATATACTCCTGGATATTAAATGTTAATTAAGTTAGAAAACATTTTATCAGTTTTTATATTCAAAGAAATCACATTAAAAACAGTTGAAAACATTGGCTAAAAAATTTTGCTCAAAATATAGGCGAAGTCAGAGTCAAAGCTTTTTATAACTGTTTGAAAATAATTGGGAAAGTAATTTAGATAACCACTGATGTAAAGAACAGATCATTTGTTACAATCGTTTTATTAACATTTCCTATGAAATCAAACTGATTTTTTATTCATCAAAATATATGATCTAGGACCATTTCAGGGAATCCCTGTCTATAATCTGTTTCAAAATAGATTCAAATGTAGAAATAATAATGAAGCTTGATCATTTTATAATTTGACTTATTTTATAAATTTACGAGACAACATTCGTTCACTTATTTTGGTAAGAAATTAGTCTAAGTATACTATAAATCATTATTAAATGATAACTAAATGATAGCTAAATTTGATCCTCTCATCAAAATTGGATCTGAAAAGATCTTGACATTTTAATTTATTAAATATAATAAAATGTATAATAAATAAATAACTTAAAGATTTCTCAATTAGGAGACTATTGAATGAATTCCCCTGAAAGCATACTTTGCCCGCTTACCCCAAGGCAATTCTTATCAGATTTATATTTGAAACATTTTTAAAATCTTTTTCATATTTTTTTAAATATTTACTAGTATTTTATAATTCAATCATTTTGTGAAATAAACTGAATTTAAGGTAATTTAGACTAAATTAAAATCAATTTACTGAATTAAAAAAAGAATTAGCGAGAAAATGGCCGCTTTCCCCCAAATTTCCCCCAATACCCATTCCTAATACCACCTTAGGTTCAACCAAAATTCCTTTTCTCTGATATGAGACCTTGAAAAACTCTATATCAGGGGTCGCCAAGGAGGGGCAATGTATTTGGCCCACTAGACCGAAAATTTTGAGATTTGGTCGCCGGCAGTCGGCGAGTGACACAAGCAAGCAAATAAATAGGAAAATTTGGGATTTTTTTTGTAATGGCGACGAAATTTCAGATTTTTGCAAATTTTTGCCGGAAAATTCGCCATTTTGTTCTTTTTTAGGGAATTTGGCATTCAAACTTGTAAATAAGCCTAATTATAACATAATTAAGCTCATTTACGCTTAAAATTACCAGAAATAAGCTTATTTTAGAAGAAAATGGCCCGAATGGCCGTTTCCGGTCGATTTTACTTCCACAAATGGCCCTCCCTAGGCGAAATTAATTTGGTCCAACTACGACCCCTTCTTATATATATGTATGCATCTATGATAATAAAATTGCTGTCAAAGAAACATGATAGATGTAAGAATCAAATTTGCTATTAAATAATTGATTACTTAATCACTAATTAATTTTAGTCTAGCACCTCTGGGCACTTAGAGCGGACATACTTAACCATTATATAGTTTCCATCTATTATTTTCCTTCAGATAAAGAAGAGGGGGAAAGACCCTTATTTAAAGAACGATTTCTGACCGGTTGCCTAAAGTGTATAGATATCCTCTGTGTTTGGGACTGTTGCTGGTGTTGGGTCAGAGTTCAGGAGTTGGTCGCTTTGATTGTTTTCGATCCTTTCATGGAACTGTTCATCACATTATGCATTGTTGTCAACACCTTATTCATGGCAATGGACCACTACAACATGGACAAAGATTTCGAACTTGCCCTACAAAATGGCAATTATGTGAGTAAACACTGATTCAGACACTTTCCACTGCATATCACGTCCTCTTAATCCTCTTATTCCTCTTATACATTCAAATCATTCCATAAGATATAATAAATGAACTATTTCCAACTATTTACGCAAATTGCCTTGCTTATTTGTTTTTATTCATCTTAGTTAGTGGCCATATCCAGATATTTATCGATTGATTTACGTTTTGCTCATTTAATCTCATAATAATTATGTCCATAAAGACAGACATTTGTCCTAATTTCAGAGTTTTTATGTAAAACAAATATTGTATTCAATAAAATAATTGCGATTCTAAACATTGAATGATTAATTGGTCCCCTTTAGAGAATAAAACGACCAAATCTATTTGTTAAATGCATTGTTAAATTTATATGAAAATAATTTGTTGACTGAATATTGCAGTTCTTTACGGCTACGTTCGCCATCGAGGCTGCCATGAAATTGATTGCATTGAGTCCGAAGTTCTACTTCAGAGAGGGTTGGAATATATTCGACTTCGTTATAGTTGTTCTTTCATTGTTAGAGTTGGGTTTGGCCTCCGTTTCAGGTCTATCAGTGCTCCGTTCTTTCAGATTAGTCAGTATTTCTGTCGTTTAACACATATTTTAATTTATAATCGTTTCTTTTGAAAGCTTCGAGTTTTCAAATTGGCCAAGTCTTGGCCGACTCTCAACTTACTCATTTCTATTATGGGTAAAGCAGTGGGAGATTTGGGAAATCTAACGTTTGTGTTGGCAATCATTATATTCATTTTTGCGGTCATGGGAATGCAATTGTTTGGCAAATACTATACAATTGAAGAGTAAAATAACTATCATGATAATATCTGATAATATATTTTTCAATTTGTTTATAATTTGATAGTTTCAAGGGAGATGATGTTCCAAGATGGAATTTTGTCGATTTTATGCACTCCTTTATGATAGTATTTCGCGTTTTGTGCGGTGAATGGATTGAGTCCATGTGGGACTGCATGCGTGTAGCCGGTGCTCCATGTATCCCTTTCTTTTTGGCCACAGTAGTTATTGGCAATTTAGTTGTGCTGAACCTGTTCTTAGCTCTGTTGCTCTCGTCATTCGGTGCGTCTAATTTATCGGCGCCAACATCGGACAGCGCCGACACTAAAAAACTTCAGGAAGCGTTCGATAGGTTTTCCAGAGGAAGCAAATGGGTCAAGAACAAAACACTTCACGCTTTGAAGGTCTCAAACACATCTCAATTCTCTTCTTTTATTAAAGTATTAATTTTGTGAATCAATTAACAGATCATTCGATCAAAAACTCGAAACCAAATCGGAGACCAAACGGCAGATATAAGAGAAGAAATGGATGAAATGACCGGAGGAGAGATAGTTCTGATGGACGGACAGGTCACTATGAGAGACAAAAAGTTGAGTCCCAAAGACCATACAGACCTTGAAGTGGTAGTGGGGGATGGGGTCGAAATTGCCATCCAGGCAGGAAAAATGAAGTTTCAAAACAGCGCTCGGAATGTATTGAATTCTGTGAAACTGGGAAATGCTTTAAAAGACGCACAAATGGAGAAACTTATGATAAACGCAGAAAAGGGACTGAATAAAGATGACGATAACCTGAGCAACAAATCTTTTAATAGCCTAAAAAAACCGTCCAGTCGTTCATCGCTCGACGAGGACAAGAAGGACAGTGAAGACCTTATGGGTTCAAAAGAAGAACTGAATAAAAACGGCGATTTGAACGGATTAGCAGAGAATGTGAACGCAGACAAGTTGGAAACGGCCACCGCCGACGTCATTATCAGTGAATATCCGTCTGAGTGCTTCCCCGAATACCTTTACAGATACTGTCCCTCATGCCTCGAAGAGACGCCATTTTGGATCAAATGGAAAGAAATAAGATTGAGATGTTATCAATTAGTAGAACATAAATATTTTGAGACATTAGTGATAACTTTGATCTTGATAAGTAGTATGGCTTTGGTAAGTCTTTCAATTGGAGGCACTTTTTCTAACATTTAATGATTTGAATCAGGCGTTAGAAGACGTGAACCTTAAGAAAGAAGAAATATTTATGGAATACTTGGGATATATGGATAAGTTCTTTACTGTTATCTTTCTTTTCGAAATGCTTATCAAATGGGTTGCCTTCGGTTTTGCGAAATACTTCACAAACGCCTGGTGTTGGCTCGACTTCACCATAGTAATGGTAAGACCTATCAGCACTGTTTAACCTTGATTGCGTTTAAATTTAAGTACATATTGAATCGAAAGGCAGTTCTAATGACGAATGAATGAAATGTAAATCAGAATTAGTCTTAAAGTAGATCTGTTTGAGTGTTGAAATAAATTTAGACTATTTTGTCAATGAAAACGTTGTGCCAAATGTGGTGCGAAACTTATATCAACAGCGATTGAACATTGGCTGCACTCATAGGTGTCCTTATTTAACTTGGGAGTTGGCCTAGCAGGTTTAGGGAAAATACCTGCCTTCAAAACAATGAGAACATTGCGAGCACTTCGACCGTTGCGGGCGATGTCCCGTTTGGAAGGCATGAGAGTAAGTGACGAAACGACACGTTTGACAAAACAAAAGCCTAAACCCATTCTAAAATCAAATTTGAAACTAAGTTCTCTGAATCACTGGCTTAGAGCCGAGTAACGGTCTGTCTGTCCTTTTAGTCAAAGCTTTGATTGTCTCAGTTGTAAGAAATAGTTGAATCCATTGTCTTCTGTATGGCTTAATATTTATGTTCAGATTTAGCCGATTGTATGAAATGTTTTGTGTGTTTGTATTGCATATTGTCTTAAATGTTCGCAAAGGCTGTCAATAGAAAACTAGAATATTCTGACATATATTCCGATTTATGGTAAGTATTGACTTCACTTTCATTCCAAAACAAAATTATAAGTTAAGAGTTAATTATAACAATTGTTTAGACTCTAGAGGTATGTATTCCAGGGTTTAATTAGTTTCGCAATTTGTTTCCGAACCGAACCGTAGGTGTCTGTAATCAATTTAATTGCCACTTGGTTTGGCGCCGGCAAAATTCAAGCCTTCAAAACAATGCGAACTCTCCGAGCACTCAGACCTCTTAGAGCGTTGTCTCGATTCCAAGGAATGCGGGTAAGACTGGGTTCACATTTTTATATTACATTCTTTGCCTGAATCTTAAAATTCATCGAATGATGTGATTTGCACTCAAACGACATTTGCTTTTATCTCAATATTGAGCCTTTGATAACACTTTTCGGTAAGTTTTATGAATGTCTTTAATCGATGGTCCAATTGGTAATCAATTGTAAGTATAGATAAAATGCATGTCTTCGTCGGTTCGATGTCTTCCACTCAGTCTATGATTGCTTTTGATGTATCTCACGATCGGAATGCTTTAATAATCGATATTACAATGTATTCGCATACAAGTGGTCTAGGTCATAATGTCTATGTCTAAGCTTTCTATTCTAAACTATTCTAAACTTTCTAAATAAACGATAATCAGACAATTTATTGATATATTCCGTAATTCTTCCCTGGTACATAATATAGCAAAACTATTATAAATGAAATACTTACTAATAATTTGTTGTCGAAGGTTGTGGTCAATGCTTTAATCCAAGCGATTCCGGCCATTTTCAATGTACTCCTCGTTTGTCTGATCTTTTGGCTGATCTTTTCCATCATGGGCGTCCAGTTATTCTTGGGAAAGTTTTATCAGTGCATAGACGCGACGACTAAATTAAAGTTTAACTCAACATACATACCGAATAAGTTGGCATGTGACAACGCTAACAACACCATTTGGTACAACCCTCAGATCAATTTCGATAACGTTTTGAACGCATATTTGGCACTCTTTCAAGTCGTAAGCAATGGATCCAAATTATAATTGATTTTAAGCATTCATTTTGTTTGTAAATCCCCAAAAAGGCCACATTCAAGGGTTGGACAGCAATTATGGATAATGCAATCGACTCACAACAGAAAGAGTTCGATCAGCCCGAAAAAGAAGTCAATTTATATATGTATTTGTATTTTGTGTTCTTCATTATCTTTGGCTCTTTTTTTACGTTAAATTTGTTCATCGGAGTCATTATCGACAACTTCAATGAGCAGAAGAAGAAAGCGGGCGGTTCTCTCGAAATGTTTATGACTGAAGACCAGAAAAAGTACTATAACGCTATGAAGAAGATGGGTTCAAAAAAACCGGCCAAAGCTATTCCCAGACCCCGCGTGAGTTGAAGGCATCATTTAGTTATCTTTGAGAAAACTTATATTCAATTTTATGACAGTTCAAACTTCAAGCAATAATCTTCGACGTGACCACCAATAAGAAGTTCGATATGATCATTATGCTGTTCATTGCCCTTAATATGATCATCATGGCAATGGATAAATACAGGGAAACGTCCACCTACAGTCTGGTACTCGAACGACTCAACTTGTTCTTCATCGCTGTTTTTACGGCTGAATGTATGCTCAAAGTATTCGCTCTGCGCTGGTATTACTTCAAAGAGCCCTGGAATGTCTTCGATTTCGTGGTCGTCATTCTCTCCATTTTAGGCAATATTCTCCACTTCTATTCAAATAATTCTTTTCATTACAACAAATATTTTCCTCAATTCAGGTGTTCTTCTCAAAGATCTGATCGCAAAATATTTTGTGTCACCGACTCTTTTACGTGTCGTCAGAGTTGTAAAAGTTGGTCGAGTTTTGCGTTTAGTGAAAGGGGCCAGGGGTATTCGCACCCTTTTGTTCGCCTTAGCCATGTCTTTGCCGGCGCTGTTCAACATTTGTTTGCTATTGTTTTTGGTAATGTTCATTTACGCCATTTTCGGGATGTCTTTCTTCATGAATGTCAAACCACGCGCTGGAATCGACGAGACCTTTAACTTCGGCACATTCTTCAAGTCTCTAATTCTATTATTCCAGATGTCTACCAGTGCCGGTTGGAGTGAAGTCTTAGCCGCTATCATGGATGAATCTGACTGTAGACCGCCTTCAGGCGATTTCGAAGGCGACTGCGGGAACCGGGGGATTGCCATCGCATTTCTCGTTTCTTATCTGATAATAGGGTTTCTAATAATTATAAATATGTATATCGCAGTCATATTAGAGAACTACAGTCAGGCCACTGAAGACGTTCACGAAGGCCTTACAGATGATGACTATGACATGTATTACGAGATTTGGCAGAAGTTCGACCCGAAAGGAACGCAATTCATTCCATTCCATGCATTGCCGGACTTCGTGCACGCGTTGGAAGAACCCCTTCAGATACCAAAACCCAATAAATTCAAACTGATTTCAATGGATATTCCTATTTGTGTCGGAGATATGTGTTATTGTGTCGACATCTTAGATGCGCTCACAAAAGACTTCTTCGCCAGAAAAGGACATGTTATTGAAGAAACGGCGGAATTGGCTGAAGTGGCGCCGCCAAAGTTGGGCGAATTCGAGCACATTAGTAGCACTCTATGGCGCCAGAGAGAGGTCTATTGCGCGACAATCATCCAACAAATTTGGAGGGATTACGTCGAGCGTAAGAAACGACAAAAGACCGGCGAAGACGACCCCAACAACAGCCAATTGCAAACGACGACCGTTATAGTGGAAAGTGATGTTCGCGTCACCAAAAATGGGCACAAAGTTGTGATTCAGTCCCGATCTTCAAGTATTACAAGCAGTCGTTTTACTGATGTGTGATATCACTGTTTCCATACTTTTATTGTTTTTATCATAAACTCAAACAAAATACTAATAATTGAAACGAAAATTGTGTTTAAATGCAAACCGAAAGCGCAGTTTTCAGCACTTTTCGACTCATCCGAACTGTCTGTCAAACAAGCAAAAGGTGCACAAAAGACAATTTGATCTCATATTCTTCATCCGTACGTGCATTTTAAGCACGCATTCCATTTCTAAAGCGATACAACAAAAAGTTAATTCAAACAACTTTTTCATTCATTTAATAGACATTCGTTTTTTGGACTAAAAGTTTCTTATTTATAATGAAAACCGCATTAAATATCAATTGAATTGAGTTTTAATTATAATTAAAGTAAACGAATATATTTAACAAATTTAATAATTGAATCATAGCTTACATTATGTCGAAAGTCATTTATTTTTATATATTCTGTTCATTTTCGACTATAATCCGGTTCTTTTTTCAAATTTATTACTAATGATCACAACTGTATTATACAATAGATTTGTTTTTACTTCACTTTTGAGACCAACTCTTCAAATGAAATCTTGAGATAAAAATCAGTCAAAATAGCCCTCAAAAGAACCTCTAAACGAATAACTGGAAAAATTCACGAATTTTATTAGAGTTTAACACAAATTAAAAAACAATTGATTTCTTTACTGAAAAAAAAGTTGAAGATTTCAGTGGTCTTCGATTTAAACTCGAAGTTTGCTTTTTTGAGAATTTATTAATTCGTTGGACATTTGACAAATAATTATGAATTCCTGTTTTTAAAGTTTAATTATTGAAATTCTCATTAAAAAAAAGACTATAATTAAGAAAAATTTGAATCGCGAGTGGACTCAACTCAAACAAATTCTAAAAAAACTTGTTTGAGTCCAAACTTGGGTCAAAAACTGTGCCTTTTTATAAAAAATGATTTAATTAGAAAAAAATGTTTAAATTATTTAATAATTTTGGTGCAAACTTATGCATAACAAACGCTCACAAATCTATTAATTTTGAATTATTGGATAAAATTATAGAAAAACTACTATTAATTAAAACTAATTCTCAACATTAGTTTCAAAACGATTTGTCAATTATCCAAAAACTCCTTTTTATTTCACGAATCGAAAGCAAAAAATTAGTCAAACAATTGTGTAAAATATAATTAATCTTTTAAATAATGATTTTAATTCTGATCCAAAAAACAAGAGATCGAAAACTGATTAAAATCGACGAAAAATTCAACACAACTGAGAAATCGATAGAACAAAATGTAATTATTTATCGAAAATCTATTGAAACAAAACTTATATAAAACATAAGACTATTATATACCGTATATCTCACTATGCATTCCAATTGTCATTCAAACAAATTATTAGTTATTAAGACAAATATTGTACCGATTTTTAAAAAATAAAACTCATTTTGTGAGCACTTATTCTTTAATTTATTTAAATATCTATTAATGGCTTTTCAGTTGTTCTTGACTTTCAAACAAATCATTTTTTTATAAATCATTTCATTCATTAAAATAATTAAGTTTTAAAAAGAGGTCGAGTTTTGGGAAACCATTTATTTGTCTGTTTTCAAAATTAGACATAAGAATGGGTCAGAAGTCAGAGACGCGACCCTTTCGTTCCCAATCGCCATAACGAGTCGGTTCGGGCCCAGTGGGTCCTCCTGTCTCACCAGTAGAAGGATTGCTGTTATTTTCAAAGGGTGCGAAGGGGTCGACCCCTTCTTTCTTGTCCATCATTTGAATGTTGTGAATGTCTATCTTTTTTGGAGTTCTTTCGATTCGTCCCAAAGGACTGTTCGGATCAGATCTCAATCTGTTTTCGATGTCTATTATCTTTTGCGTTACTTTAGACTTCGTTTTACTCAAAATACTTTCATTTTGATTGTTATTATTATTACTTAAATAACGATTATTTTGAAAGCAATTAATTACAGATATTTTAATCAATTTATTTGATTTTAAATGTGATAACATTTTCTCTAAGTTTAAACCAAATAATTGAAACAAAGAGTAAAACAAAGCTTTAAATAAATTATTAATTATTTTGATTTTGTTGTCATTTGAATGAGAAATACATGAAAATTGTTGACTAATTGTAAGAATAATTGAATTTTTGTTTTCACTTTGTTTTCAATCCAGGAATTGATAAACATTTGATTGTGTGGTCGTTGACTATACAACAGATGACAGCACTGTTTCACTCTATTCTCCAATTCTTTTGCCATCCTTTACATTGAATTGAAAAATAGTTGACTTTTGAGAATTTGAATACAGTCTCCCAAAGTTGTGTCCCGACTCCCTTTCAGTCCCTTTACTCCCGACTTCCTTAAAGGGATTGGAAAGAAATTGTGAAAAAATTAAGAGAAAGGGAGCAGGAAGGGACTCAGATTCAGTGTTGTCCCTCCCTTTATAATCGCTTTGCTTCAAATACAAAGAAAAGGTAAATTAAATACAAACTGTAAGCCGATATTTGAACTCAAAAGTGAATCATTTAAAGGCATTGTCTAGAAATGCAATTCATTTTATAAGAAAATCATTTATAAATACTAATGCAATAAAAGATTGATTGAGAGAATTCTATGACTAAATCTGAAAATTCACTGAACATTTAAGTTTTGAATATTAATTTTGGGAATAATAACGTAAAATATTGCGAAATATATTTTAAAAACAAATTAAATAACTTTTTCACACGTTTTTGTTTTTCATCAAAATGAGTAAAAACTCTGAAATTTTAGTAGAATTTTAAAATTAATGTTTCAATAAAAAGGGGTCAAAAGATACATTTGACAAACTTTAGCTTGTAATATTATTCACGGACTTATACATTTATTTTACATATGTACTATTTATATCCCTTTAAGGACGGAAGGCGTGGCCTAATATTTTGAGATTCTGAAAAATCGAATTTATTCAACCAATCAGTGATTAGACTAATTTTAAACTGGATTTTAGTGAAGTACAGTAGAACCTCAATATTGTTACTGTATTTTTGTTTGGCCGTTAGCCCTGATTATGACCGCTCGGAAGGTTTCAATTGTTGAGAACTTTACTTTTAAACTTAGTTCAACCAATCAGTGAATAACAGTTCGATTGGGCAATAATGAAATTGTGAGCGAGCTAACAGAAAATAGCCAAATAGTATGGAATCTGATTTCATGCACACCCATTGGATTCATTCAATGCAAAGGACATGACTGGGATAGACTCGACTCGGGTGGAGATTAGTCGTAAAACTGTACATCAGAGTTAAATCCGTTAGTAAACGGAAACTCTAAATTGAGCGGCCCCACATTGGACTCCGGATGAAGAGCTAATCATCCGGAGCTATCAGCTTAATGAAAGTTAGCCCATCATAATCATTGATTAATTTTAGTTTTAGGCAATTATAATGATAAATTGGTAAATAGACAACATGGCAGGGTATATGGGAGTGTAAAATGGCGATTTTTTCTCAAACCTCAGAGGGGTATAAGGTGAGGACATTTTTCTAAGAAGGCGGCCGGAAGTACAGCCGGGAGCGTCCATTTTGTTCCTTATTCCTGCTTAAATCAAATTAAATTATGCCAAATTTAGTTAAAATTGTCTTTAATTCAGTTTAAATTCAGTTTAATCGGTAAAATTACAGTAAATGGCCGACAAAATGGGGGATGTCTGAGAGGGTCCTTTTCTCTGAGTTTATCCCATACTATTTTTTCAAACCTCATGGGGGTATCTTGGCAAATTCTCTACCTCAGTGGGGTATACATACTATGCCCCCTATGGCGACCCCTGGGTTAGTTATAACTATAACTGTACACTTGTTTTTAACTTGATTTTTTAATTACACAGTTTTCAAAAATATTGTCAAAAATTTCAACTATTGTTAACAAATTAGATTTCATTAATTAACAGCTGATTTTTTATTTAATCACCTTACATCGAAAAGTGCATCGAAAAATTAAGTAAATTTTTAGATGACATTGTTAATTTTAAAGCATTATGAATAAAATATTCGAATTATATTAAACTTGCAAGGTCATTTTTCAAATTAAGGGTTAAATAATTAATTTTTTTAGTTTTTGTTAATATTATTAATGGCCTTAATAAAGGCAAGAAAAACAGATTGGATTTCAGATGGGTTGGTGGTGACTGTAGGCACTGGACAGTTCTCTACATCCTTTCCACCTTCGTTCTCCATTACGCCGATAAAATTCTTTATAATGACACAGGTTGTTTTATTAATGTATTCTTTAGCCCCATCTTTCTTTGGATAAACATCTAGTAGTTTATCTCGCAGTTCTTTAAGATAACTGAATGTTCAAAAATTTAAATTAATTCAATAAAATAGAAAAAACCACCGTTTAAATTAAAATTGCTGAAAAAGGACAAATGATAGCCTTAACCTAGCCTGTTTTTTCCAAACACGTCTTTAAAGTTTAACTTTTATCGTGGTAAGATATGGTTCAGAGTAATTTTTAAAAAGAAGATTTAGTAGAATAATGAACTTGCAAAAATCTAGGTATGCCTAGAAGATTAATTAAATCAATTTCAGTATTAACCATCTTATAAGTGGTATGGTTGTCCTATTATTCTTGATGTCTTCATGTAACGTTGCCAAAAATGATATCCTGATCTTATCCGACTCTGGCAGATGACGATTAACTTCTTTGGCCATTTTCTCTACTTTTTCTCGTTCTCCTTTCTCCAATAGCTGACAGATGCCAGCTTGTTCCTTTAAAAGTTTATCTATCATAGCGGATGCTACCCTGGCCATTAAACCGTTCAGGAATCGATCAACCATGCCTTTGTATTTCAACATAAGACTCGTATCAAACCTAAAGACAAGATATTAAATACATAATGTAT
>JAQIWP010000083.1:0-44932 GCA_034695525.1 Euzetes globulus
TGGCCTCTAGCAGAAAATCATAAAATTTCCCGGGTGACAAGCGGTCTTATTTCCTTCAAAAATGGGCATACTTCTTTATAGTTAAATTTTGCTGTATTATATTTGACTAGTTGAATGTGAAATCGTTTCGGTTTATATTTGCCCATGATATATGTTGAGCTATTTGACAATTTTGGTGACAATTAATCGTAAAGTTTTATTGTTTGATTGATTAAGATTTTGTTTTCTTATTTCAATACAAAACTTTCCACTGTTTTGATTCAATTTAGAAAAGAAAAATCTTTTTGATTTTATTAATATTTCTGGAATAAATTTGTAATGGAATAATATCAAGATTATAATCTTAGTAGTTTTTCTTTCAAGTTCTGCTTTTGTCATCTGAATAAGGGAACTGTGAAAGTGGCACTTGTGCTATTATTTTTGAAAATGTAATTTGTTTATATTTTAACCATAAATATTATACGACAGGTACAGCTTTTTTAGTAGACTTTTATTTTTTTATTATTTGATTCAATAAAATCTTTGAATTGATAACAAAATTGTTTGTCATTTACAAAGTGCTTCTGTATTTACTTTTAAAATTTGCAAATTAAATAATTATTAATTAATCAATAGTATGGGTGAATTTAATAGTGTTTCAACTTCTATGCCAAGGGATGGTATTGAAGAGGGTGCGAATGCTCTTCATTATCTTGATTATGTGGTTATCGCCATCTATTTTGTAGGCATTATTGGCGTAGGATTTTGGGTAAAATCTTAAATAATTAGCCAATCGGTCAAACGGTTTGTTTTTCATTGATTTTAGTCATCTCGAAGAAGTCAAAGCAATTCTATTCGGGGTTATTTTCTGGGCAACAGAACAATGAACTGGGGCCTTGTCTGTGATCACATACACAGAATCCTGTGAATAATGTATTGCTCTACTAGGTGGGTGCATCCCTCTATGCAAGTAATGTTGGCTCTGGTCTATTCGTGGGTCTGGCTGGTTCTGGTGCCAGTTCTGGAATCGGTATCTCAACTTTCGAGTTGAATGTAAATTTTAATGAATTTAAATTTTAAATTCCTACTTAAATTGTACTTGATTATCTTATCAGGCTATGTATGTGCTTATAATCCTTGGTTGGTTCTTCATTCCTGTCTATCTATCATCGGGAGTTAGTTGTCTACTTGTATAAGCTGGTTCTAATATTGATTTATATGCTCCAGGTCAATACGATGCCGGAGTATCTCAGAAAACGTTTTGGAGGACAAAGAATTCGAGTCTATCTCTCAATTCTATCTCTCATTCTCTACATATTCACCAAAATATCGGTCGGCCCTATGGGTCTTATTCTCATCCCATTAATAACCTAACTGATTTCATTTCAGGCAGATTTATATTCCGGCGCACTTTTCATTAGACAAGCCTTGGGTCTGAATATGTATATATCGGTTGTAATACTTGTTGGTATCTCAGCCATGTTCACAATTGGTGGAGGGCTAACAGCTGTAAGTCCTCGAAAATCAATTTGCCTCACTCATTATTAGGCTTAACAATTAGGTGATGTGGACAGACTTCGTTCAGACTATTATCATGATTATCGGCGCTTTTGTACTCATGGTTATAAGTTAACTAAATCTGAACAAGCTCAAATGCAATAATTTTTAGCAATTTGTTCATGCTCTTGCTTAGGTCTGGTCAAAGTAGGTGGTTATGATGCACTAATGGTAGCCTTTGGAACCAGTGCTGAGAGAATGAATCCTGAATATTTTGCTTATAGAGATAATTGTAATCCGAAAAATGAAAGTTGCGTTTCGTGCAGTGCTGTCACCCATTATTACGACCACTTTTTCCGTCCGGTAACTGATGATGAACTACCTTGGACTGGCATAACGCTCGGTTTGACTGTATCGGCCGTTTGGTGCTGGTGCACTGATCAGGTTCTTATTTTACAAGCAAGACACATTATTCAAATCGTTTATACATTTAGGTAATAGTCCAAAGAGCATTGTCTGCCAAAGACATCAGTAATGCAAAGGCCGGGTGCATTCTCTGCTCCTTCCTCAAAGTGATCAACTTATATCTGCTGGTTCTGCCAGGAATGGTTGCCAGAGTCTTGTGGCCAGGTTCAGTATTTCAAACAATTTTCTATTCAAACTGAATTGTGCTCTTAATTGGAAACACTCTTAATATTTAGATGAAATCGGGTGCTCTAACCCCGACAAATGCCAATCAATTTGTGAATCAGAGAAGGGCTGCACAAACATTGCTTACCCTCTGTTAGTGTTGAGGTTAATGCCAATCGGTTTGTACACAATTGATCAGGGACACAAAAAACATTAAAACATTTACGTTGAAGGAGTAACTGGTCTGATGTTAAGCGTAATGATGGCAGCGCTCATGAGTTCTTTGACTTCAATTTTCAACAGCGCCTCAACTATTTTCACAATTGATATCTACACCAGAATTAGAAAAAATGCATCAGAAATAGAACAGGTGATCGCCGGACGTGTCTTTGTCCTGTTCTTAGTGGTCATCAGCATTGTGTGGATCCCAATAATAGAGTCGTCACAAAATAGCGAACTCTTTCATTACATCCAAAGCGTGACCTCATATTTGGCGCCTCCCGTTTGTGCCGTTTATGTGTTGGCTGTATTCTGGAGTCGGATAAATGAGAAGGGAGCATTTTGGGCGCTCGCAATCGGACTTATCATTGGCCTAATCAGATTTGCTTTGGAATTCTCATATTCGGTGCCAACCTGTGCCTCAGGAGAGCCCGATCCGAGGCCGTTGATAATCAGTCGTGTTCATTATTTGCATTTCGGAATTATTTTATATCTCATTTGTACTATTGTTGCGATTGTCGTCAGTTTACTGACGGATCCGATCGATGAAAACAAGGTCTAAATGAAAGTGGAAATCAATTTTATTTTGAAATTCAATTTAATTCACAGTTATATCGATTGACATATTTTTCACGATTCAATGAAAATGTTCGCTCAGATATCGATAATGAGAACAAAGATAACGGTCTTGTAAATAATGGCCTCAGTGTCGGCGCTTATGGTGACAGTCAGACAACTGATACGACCACTGGTGCCAAAGTCGAAGCCCAAGATAATGTTTTCAAAAATAAATTTTTTTATACAATTTGTTGGATTCGTTCAGAAGACACTTCGATACTATCAGAAAGAGTTTTGACTAAAGAAGAAGAGGCGGTTAAAGAGGCGAATGACATAAAAGAAAAGCCGTTTTGGCAGTCATTGAATAACTATTTCGCAATTCTTGTTATAGCATTCGCTTCTTTCATATTTGGTTTTTATGCTTAAATTCAATGTCGTTTGAAATCTATTGATACGTTTAAATACATTTTTGGTAACAAAAATAAATATTTCACAAATGATTAGTTTATTTGAAAGTAGTTCAATGTCTGTATAAGTCTAATGTCCGATAAAGTGTTCTGTTTTCGATCATCAATTCAAAATGAATCCCAGATGAGCAAACTTATTTTTATTGGTTTTAATCATGTTATGCAATGAAAACTAAAATAGCAATGACTTGGAACGCAAATTTTGCCAAGATTAATATTTACTCAGATTCGTCTAAATAAATTACACCTGAACTAATCGTGATATGTCAAATGGTAATGGTTTAGGATCTAGTGATAACCACTTTCTAGGTAGTTGTAAAGAGAAAAAATAGAAGATCGAAGTAATTCTAATCAATGTCAACATTTGTATAAACAAACAAAATTGTTGGCTAATAATATCTAGAGTTTAATCTAGACAAAATTATTTCGTAATCCAGTTAATGAAAGAAAACAAAAAAAATCTGTTAAATAAAATATCAATCATTTAAAAATATATAACATTTGAATTAAGAGTTGTATCGAAGAATAATCATTTTGCCATTTATTATAAAAATGATGAAAATTGAATACTCGAAACATTATATAATTGTGTCTAAAATATAGTTAGAGTTTGCAAGACTAAAATAGAATAAAATCTTGAGTAAAGTAAACTGTTATTTAAAATTTTGAAATGGAAGGAATAGAAAGTAACGGTAAATCTCTTCATTTATCCGATTATGTGGTCATTATTTCATATTTTGTGGGAGTGCTGGCCGTCGGCTTCTGGGTAATGCAAACAAAATAAATAGAATTTTTATTTATTTTGCCTTTTATTCAAGTCATCGAGGAGAGTTAAAGGCAATTCAGTGAACGCATACTTCTTAGCCAATAGGAATATGCATTGGATACCTGTTCGTTAACCATTGTATCTAGTTTCAAGTCTGTAGTATATGAGCTTATTTTTGTAGGTGGGCGCTTCTCTTTATGCTACAACCGTTGGTTCAGGTTCTTTTGTAGGTCTGGCTGGTGCTGGAGCCAACTCAGGACTGGGAATCGCTGCAATAGAAATACATGTAATTCCATTTCAATTCGATACTAAGAAATTGAAGCATTCATTGAACCATTCATTCTATTTGTAGTCAATGTATATATTGATTATATTGGGCTGGTTTTTTGTGCCTGTTTATATTTCTTCTGGAGTAAGTTTATATTGATTTATGATTAACAAATTTGATAAAACTTTATTGTCCAGGTCAGCACAATGCCCGAGTATTTGATGAAACGATTTGGAGGACAAAGAATTCGAGTTTATCTTTCAGTCCTTTCACTTTTTCTGTTCATTTTTGTCGGAATATCTGTAATTTCTATCCTTGCATATTTATAAAATTGTCTAAACTATCATTCTTAGGTTGACTTATATTCTGGCGCTCTGTTCATAAAACAAGCCTTAGGTTTAAATATGTATATATCGGTTGTAATTTTGGTGGGAATGGCAGCAATACTGACAATCACCGGCGGTCTGAGTGCTGTATGTCATCATTATCTATTGAATTTATTAAGATCAGAAATCAAAATTTTCATGCTAGGTGCTCTGGACAGATCTGGTACAAACCGTTATCATGTTTATTGGAGCCATTCTTTTGATGATTTTGAGTGGGTCTTTTATAACTATCAATTGTATCTAGTAACATTTTATTTTCCATTCAAAGGTATGATAGAAGTGGGCGGTTATAAGAATTTGTTCGATTCATTTGAGTCCAGAGCAGAACCAACTGATCCCCAATATGTCGGTTATAAAAACAACTGCAATCCACAGAATCAAAGCTGCACCTCATGCAGTGCTGTCACAAAATACTATAAGAATCTTATCCGACCCCCAACTGATCCAGAAATGCCTTCGACGGGACTGTTGTTCGGACTGACCATTTCTGCCGTTTGGTTTTGGTGTACAAATCAGGTTATTATCGAAATATTTTTACAGTTTTTATTTGAATTTTGTATTTGAAATCAGTTGACGGTTCAAAGAGCACTGTCTGCCAAGAATGTGTCGAACGCAAAGGCCGGGTGCACTCTCTGCTCGTTCCTCAAAGTTTTCAGTGTATTTCTTATTGTTTTGACTGGAATGGCGGCTCGAGTCTTATGGCCAAGTACACTATAATCTTATTGAATTGAAGACATTTCAATAATTTCGATTAAACAGATGAGATTGGATGCTCTAATCCAGAAAAATGTCAGACAATCTGTGGTTCAAAGTCAGGCTGTTCCAATTTGGCTTATCCTCTATTAGTCCTGAGACTGATGCCAAGAGGTCTATAAATTTGATACCATTTATAATCAAATTTCTCAAATGGATAACAATTAAAGGGGCGACGGGTTTGATGTTAAGTGTAATGATGGCGGCGCTGTTAAGTTCACTCACATCCATTTTCAACAGCGCCTCCACTATTTTCACTCTTGACCTCTACACGAGAGTCAGGACAAAGGCTTCAGAGTTGGAACTGGTTATCATCGGTCGAGTATTTGTATTATTTTCAATGGTTATCAGCATATCATGGATTCCAATCATTCAGGCCTCACATGAGAGCCAACTCTTCCATTATATTCAAAGTATTATCTCATTTTTGGCGCCTCCCGTCTGTGCAGTTTATGTATTAGCGGTCTTTTGTCCTCGGATCAATGAAAAGGGAGCGTTTTGGTCACTTATGCTGGGCCTGGTTATCGGTTTAGTCAGATTCTTAATGGAATTTGCTTATACTGTTCCCACATGTTCTTCTGGCGAACCGGATAATAGGCCTTTTATTATCGCCAAGGTTCATTATTGGCATTTCGGAACAATACTATTCCTGATATGTGCCATCGTGGCCATCCTTATCAGTCTATTGACGGAACCAATCGATGAGAATAAGGTCTGAATGAATATTAGATTCAAATTTTAATTTGTTTTGAATCTATAGTTACATCGATTGACATATAGTTCACGACTGACTGAACAGATTCCGTCAGACGAAGGCAGGGATGGGTCGCCAATGGATTACAATCTGAACAAAATCAATGATAAATCGGATTCGAAGACAAATAAACTCAAGTCTAAGATTGTGTCCAATATTTGTTGCATTGAGGCTGAAAATATGTGCGATGATCAGGGGGGAGTCGACACTCAAGTGGAAGAAGTGATAAAAATTGCAAATTCAGTGAAAGAGACGCCGTTTTGGCGTTCAATCAACAATTGTTTCGCTATTATTGTCATTTGTTTCGCTTCTTTTATTTGGGGCTTTTATGCATAAAATTTAATCATACTTTTGTGTCAATTTATTCAAAGAATTTGTTGTGGTATTCATATGGATATTATTCCATATATTGAGTCATTTCCTCACAAAAATAAATTCTGTACAATGAATATATATATTTTTATCTGTATATATATATATATATATAGATTAGAAATAATATGAGAAACTTTTGATAAACAAATGATTCAATTTTGGATTAGTCTCCATAAAAGTCCAAAACCTTATCCCTTTCTGTTCCCTTTGGTCAATTTTAATGTTCACTCCCTGGCTCCCTTTCCCCAAATCTTCCATACTCCCTTTCCAATCCCTTTACATACTTTAAAAATGACAAATTTGGTAAATGACTATTATTTCAAAATATTAGTGCAAATCAAAGTTAGAGTCAATGAATCGATTCTTTGTCTTTCACTTTCATTTTAATTTTTTTGATATTGAATTAACTGTACACTTATACAGCATTATTTACCAAGGTATAACTAATTTCTTTATAAAATGAGTTGCATTTCAAAACAATACCTTAAATGATTGACTTTTAGCTGTAATTCTGCTCACAGTTTGTATTTTGTTTGTTTTTATATATTTTTGAAGCAAAAGGTTGATAAAGAGAGTGACAACACTGAATCTGACTGCCTTGCTGCTCCCTTCCCATTCATTTACAATCCTTTAAAGGGAGTAAAGGGACTGAAAGGGAGTTGGGACTCAAGTTTGCAAGACTATTTTGATATAACTCTTTGAAATAACATTTAGAACAACGGCCTCTTATTTCAAATGCAATTCATTTGTAAACTGGAGATAGTTTTATGATTTGTTTAGAGTTTAACGTGTTCGTTTACTTAAAAATAAACCAAGGCCAAAATGATTGGAATGAAAGGCGACTAAAATGATTAAATTTAAAGTTTGTATTTCAAGGCTTGAAATTGATTGGTAGACAGTATGTGAAATTGGCTTTAAGTTTAATTTAGGAACTTTTAACGCCCGGTTCCCAAATTACAAGAACAGTTTGTAATTGATATATACAAGTGTTCTGCGCTTCTAATTATTTTGTTTTGTTTGTAAGACAATACTTCTATTCTTATAATTGAAAAAATGGTTTTCATTGTTTTTCGATCCGTTCCGACTCGTACTAATGACTTTTGGTTTGTGGTGCGCTCTCCGTGGAAACGTCTGTCGCACATACTTGTCACTTTAGTACCAATACAATAATAAGCAATGCAAGTTATTTCATTTATCCCATAGTAATGCCATTTATTAAAAGTGAAGGCCTGAAGAAGAATGTGTTCATTACGTCTACTATTGGTTTCAATGTTTTTGGTCACTTTTCCCGTTTTCATCTATTTTATTAATGACTCTCATTATTGGTATCTCAAGCATAAACCCAAGACTCTTTTTAGTGAACAACCAGGGAGAACCTTTGCTCATACAAAAGAACAGTTAGAACTGACCAAAAATGTGATAATTGATCAAAAATCATGCAATCAAATGACACGAATCGCTGTTTTCATTCATTCTTCAGCGCAAACTAGTGGTAAGTATTACGACAAAAGACAAGCTCTGAGGAAGACTTGGGTTCAAGAAGTGAAAAGTCTTAATATTAGTGTTTATTTTGGAATTGGAATGAATGGCAACCAAACTGTGGATCAGGAATTAAAAAAAGAGGCAGAAGATAACGAAGACATCTTACAGTTCCCTTTTATTGACAATTACTACAACATTACATTGAAAGCCATTTCAATACTTCGATGGATTGATAGGAAGTGTTCCCAAATGAAGTATGTCCTGAAGACTGATGACGACGTTTTGGTCAATATTCACTATTTACTCAATAATTTAAGTTCATTGAGCACCGGCTTCAATGGACAGGTGTTACGATATAGTGGTGTACAAAGAGGAGAGACTGACAAGTGGTACTACCCTTTGAAATATTATCCAGAAAATACTTATCCAACTTATTTGAATGGACCGGCATATTTAATGGTGGGCTCCATATACAAGCCACTAATTACTGCCCTTGACAATTATAAAGGTTATATTCTGGACATAGACGATATGTTCATAACGGGAATTATCGCTGAAAAGGCAAATATAAGTCAATACTACACCAGTCTTATAGAACCAAATGGTTGTTCCGATGCCTGTGTTTTAAATTCAAAGGCTGTGATATTCAACTGCGGAAACAGTGAACAAACAATGAGAATGTGGACAAAATGGCAGAACTCTTCACTTGAGTTGTGTGGCACTAACTTTAGGCAAATATTTTTTAATGTTTTAATGCTTTTTATTATAGTTTTGATTTTTGTTATATTTATTTTTTCTTACTGTTGCCATGGCTTTCCATCAAATGACCTCACTTCTAAATCATTTTCTTATCAAAGGCTTGATGTTTAGAGCATAAATTTAACTAAAATTTGCTTTCAGGTCTTGAAGATTCCCTAGATCACTTTACATAATTTTGAAAGGAGAAGATTATATCTAAATTCATTTTTATTCGAGTCTGACATAACAAATACTAACATATCATTGAAAGACTTGATATTACTTTAAAATTCAACTATGTATATATTTATATAATTTTCGGAAGACATAGATTTGAGGCACAGAATAACAACAAAAATGTTAATTTCTCAGCTTTGCTATCATTTCCGTGAGTGTCGACGGAAACCCTATTAAACTATAAAATATTGAAAACAAAATATATTTTTAAAACTTAAACATAAAAACAATGAAAAGTCTGAGATCTGAATAAATACTTATTGTAATGATATATTGGTTTCTACTAGTTTGTAGCTTGAGTTTAATTCTTGGTCTAGTAAGAGACGGTTTATTGCATATTCGATCCAAAGAGTTAGCCATCAGTCAACAAATCGATGGCTTTAAATGTATTTTTGGGATTTTCCATTTCAGCGCGACTTTGAATTAACCTCAACTCAATGTTTTTGGATAAAGCAGTTCCGTCCTTCTGTTTGGTTGCAAATTCAAAGGTTTTATTCAGCACAGCCTGAAGTGTGGAAATAGTCTTTTCGCAGCTGGTCTTCAGGTCGAAATTCGTTTTTGTAAACCAAGCCATGAAAAGGGCTGCAAACAAATCACCCGTTCCTATGAATGTGGCGCTCAGTTTAGGTATCAATAGTTTAATCAGTTGTCGCTTTCCGTTGACACGACTGCTGGCGATGGCCACCAATTGGGTCGGACTTTGGGACAAATCGCTGCTCGATATCACAACTGTTGGAATGCCTAACGAGTGGAGGGAATCGATGGCTTTGATGGCATCCGAATCATTCTTTATGGTAATGCCTGTCAAGAGTCTAATCAGAGGAAAACAAATTGAATTTTCAATAATGACTTTAAAAAAACTGACTCCGTTTCGAACTGATTCGGTGTAATCACGTCTGCAATCGGTATGATTTTATCCCGATACACTGGCAACAGCTCTGCCGGCACATACTGTAATCAGCAAAATGAGCATGTATATTCAATCAAAGACAAAAATGGAAAGCAACCATTTTTCCGTTGTCTCCCATCACTGGATCGCAAACTGTTTTTCCAAAACAAATGACAATTTTATTATATTTAATATTTGATTATAAATAGTAATAAGGATTGGAAAAATGAATTGAAGAGGGGCTAATTTTTAGTCATTCCACAAAAATGTTAATTTTTTGCAAAATTTCAATATAAAGGAAGTGTTTGAATATAAATTATATTTTGAGAATATTTATGATTCAAAATTTTTATTGCATTTCTTCAACTGTTTGTGGAATTTGTTTGAAAGTCTAATCAAAAACTAATCTCAGTTTATATGACTTTGAAATATAAAAATTCAATAAATGTTTAGATTACTAGCAGTTAATCACTTGGCGAAGGCAAAGGACAGCACTTCTTCCCCTTTCATTTCCCTTCCCGTTCAGAATTCTGATAATTTTTCAACAAATCTGACCAAATAGTCTGAAATTATACCCCTGATCAGTTACAATCCTGATATAATTGCTGGTATCTTGGTATATATGGGCGTATCTTATACGTTTGATCAGATCTACTTTTTCAATAATGGAGTCATTGAACTGAAAATGAGTGTTAAATACCGTAAAATGCTTTGGGATTAACGGATTTGACGGTTTTAATGACTTGTCCGACCGTTTCCAGAAAGGACTGACTGCGGGCATAACCGCTCAGAATATGAGTATAGCGTAAATGTAAATCATTTTGAACCAAACCATCAAAGAGTGCCTTCAGGTCTTTGGAGTCGAGCACTTGTCCGGACCAGTGTTTATAACCGGTGTGGTTCGAGAACTGGACAGAATTGATAGCATCGACTTCGAAGCCCAGCACCTGAACACTCACTCTTCCAATCAATTAACCCAACAAACTATTCATTGCTTATTCATTACCTGAAGAGGAAAGACAGCACTTTTATTGCCCACATATCCGGACACGACATGACTTTGAATAGAGAGGACACGATAATCTTCAAGACCTGCCAGGATCAATTCATTTGATAACTAAATCGGTGTTACTTTCACTTCAATTCAAACCGTTTTCAGTGATTGACCCCATTTTTGTTATCAAATTTAATTAATTTCCAAAAAAATACTAAATCGACATAACTTGTACTAAACTAGCAATTAATGAACAAATCTGTTATCGTGAGCGAAGTAATCGTTTTAAATACCAAGGATCAAATCAAAAACATTACAGTAGTAAATAAAAAAAACCAATTGAAATAGTTTGTAGCAAAAAGGCTTAACTCAATTCTGGTTTTCCCATAATTATGAGGAAAATTGTGTCTCTTATAAGTGGTTTTGTTTCTGTTGAAAATGAAATGTTTCAGTTTATTTACTTGTCAATAGATAGAGCCATCGGATGGAGTTATCATATTCTTGATTCTTGAAGAATTTATCCAATAACAGAATATTACCTTGTTAGTTTGCGGCTTTTAGTGGAAGAAACCAGGAAAGTGTACTAATTCATTGATAAGATGAGTTGTTTTGCCATTTAGAATGACTAATTTTATTTAAAATTAAATTTGCAAAGCCAATTCAATTGACATGGGTTGAACACTAAAACAAATTCTGATATGGTAACTTATTTATTTATTAATAGACTATATAATGGAATTTTAATTTAATTGAAAACTATTTTACAAAATTTAGTTCATTTACTTACATAAATATCCTTCAAATTCAAAACGAAATGTGTAAAAGTTTAATCAAATTGTTTGACTAAAATAAAAACAAATGTCAATTCACGCAAACAAATTTAAAAACAAAAGAATTTTTAAAAAGTCTTAACAAGCAATTTATACTATAAAAAGAAATTTGTAGACAACATAACTTTAATTCAAAACAGTAAATAACATTCAAAGACTTTTATCATTAAATTGATTCCTAAGAATAATTGACTTTTTTCACTCTCTTCTGATCACAGGAAAGCTCATCAGTCGATAGAGTAAAACAACGTTTGAAACAAAATACTATATTAAGTATCAAAATATGTTGTTTTAAAACTAAATTTTAAAATTTCAAACAACAGTTAAAATACGAAAATTCATAGAAAACAATATACAGTTCAGTAGTTTTGAATTTAGAGAATTCAAGCCATAGATGAGAGTCAACTCATTCTGAAAATTCTTATCTCAAATTGATTTTCAATATTAAATATAATAGAATTAAAACCTATTTTTATGCCTAAAACACATTAAACCTGTTATTCATTTTATGCTATATTTTAGAGATAATTATTGATTTTGTTTCGATGTTTTAGTATATTATTGATTGAAATAATAATTATTTTACATTTTTTTAATGAGACTATTAACCAATGATTTGAGAATTTGCTTAAAACGAATGTTTTTCATTAATACTATTAAATAAATGATTATTTCTAATGCAATTCATAGCTATTTATAACTAATTATGAAATTAAGAGCCGTTCACTCAGAATATATGTCCCGAAAGACATTAACACAAATATCATGAATGGTATAGAAGACAGTCGTTTGTATTCAACTCTTTTCTGTTCCTGTTTTTCCACTCGAATCCATTTGCGACTACGACTGACGGCTGCTCTCCAAGTGTTGATCCGATCCTCTCTAACCTTGTCAGACATCTTCGGATGAAAGACATCGTAATTTTTGTCCAACAAAAATGGTTTGTGTTCTCGAGATATTGAAAAACTTCGTTCCAGTTTTCGGGTCAAAGAACTGGAAGAAATGCGTCGACTTATTGACCGAATTAGTCCGTTCGCAGTCTTGAAAGTTCGTCCGGTCGGTGTCTGTGGGGCTGCCGTTGGATGATCCGACTGGCCGTTTGTGTGCTCATGGTGTACACCGATACCATTCATGGGACTTCTAGGGACTTCATTATCGGACTCAGAGGCGCAGTCAGATTCCAGTTCTTTGAACAGATATTGAAAGAAACCCATGTGATAGCCGGCAACCATTGCGGCGCCCAATGCCGTCGCTTCAGTCATCTTCGGTCTGACGATATCGGAGCCGCTAATGTCAGCTAATATTTGACACAAGAGATCGTTAGAACTCATGCCTCCATCAACTTTAATGCCATTGGCGTCCTGTCTCATCAGTTGGAGGATGTCATTTGTCTGAAAGGCCACCCCTTCGAGTGTGGCCCTAACTAAATGACATTTTCTGCTGAACTGTGAAATGCCAATAATAGTTCCGGTGGCGTTGGCGTCCCAATAGGGCGCGTAAAGGCCTATCCATTTGGACAATACATAACGTAAGTTTTCCAATAGATTCAATAAAGTGATTATACCCTGAAATGCGGGCACAAAGAAGAGTCCGCCAGCGCTCTGGTCTTCTTTGGCGACGCTTTCAATTTCACCATAGTTTTGAATTAATTCAAGGTTATCTCTAAGCCACGTGACGGCTGCACCAGCGATGGCAACACTGCCCTCAAGTGCATAGCAGGCTGGCTGAGAGCCCAATTTGTAGGCGACAGTTGTCACCAGTTTAGTTTTAGCTTCTTTGGACACTCCCTTCAAAGCACCATGAATCGGTCCTGGACCAATATTTTGTATAAGGAAACAACCAGTTCCATAAGTGACTTTGGCCTGGCCAATTGCAAAACATTTCTGTCCGACAAGAGCTGCCGATTGATCGCCGATCACACCTGCAATTTCCCAAAATGGTTAAGCAAGGTCAATGATTGGGTATTTTTATTTATTCCAATGAATTTATTTATTTTTTATCATTACTCAAATCTGTTCAGGGATTTCAAACGACATTTAAACTATGAAATACTTAATCAAAAGTGCATTCAATTCGTGACTTAAAAACATTTCTTAGAATTATCAGAATCTGAATGTATTTATAGCGAAACTGTTATCTAAAAGTTTCGCAACAGGAGATTAAAATGTGAAAACATTCCTGCTTAAATAACAGGGTCAAATATTTACCAGTGATGGGCAATCCTTTGAGAGGTCCGCTTGTGATCTCTCCGTAATAGTCGGACGAAGCCTTGATTTGGGGCAAAATGTTTCTCTTGATTTTAAAAAAGTCCAACAAATATGGGTCCCAATCGAGAGTCTCGATGTCCATCAACAGAGTTCGACTGGCATTTGACACGTCTGTCATGTGCTGTCCCGTTAGCTTCCAAATAAGCCATGAATCAACGGTTCCAAATAGTAGCCGATCCTCAGCAATGGCGGCTCGAATGCCTGGGATTTCATTGATGAGCCATTTCAATTTGAGAGCACTGAAATATGTTGAGATGGGAAGACCCGTCTTCCTTTTGAACCAATTCAGATCACGACCAGGAATATGATCCAAAATTTGATCAACTAATTCACTGGTTCTGTTGTCTAACCATACAATGCTGTTATAAAAGGGATGACCTAAAATTCAAATATCTCTTTAGTTATTTATATTGGAAATACATGGTCATTTTAAATATCAAAAATATTCTTAAATGTCAACATTATCTTAGATTTAATTATTAAATTAATCGAGGTAATACAATTTGCATGTGACCAATTTGCTAATTTTACTAAGAACTATTCTTTAATTAGTCTGAATATATTTTTTGTTTCGCATATTTATGTCTATTTTTATTTCTAATATTTTTTATCAGATTTACCAAAAATTGAATTAGCATATTTAAATCATGAATGTTTTGTTTCCAGCATTTTCGAGTTGCATTCAATAATATGACATTATTTTAAACAATTATCAAGTTTAATTTTATTTGTTACTAATGCCTGTGCGATATATTACACCAAATTTAATTAAATACTCGAATATATGCTCGATATTTAATCTGATCAATTTAATCTGAGATGTTTTCAAATGTTTCGAAATCACAATTGATTTGAAATCTAAAAATAATTTGAATGCATTCGGAATGACTGACATTAGAGTTCATACAAAGAACTTCTTTTTTATATTTAAAACTAATTCTAAAAAAATTTAAAGAAAACTTTTTTTGATTAATCGACTAAAATATAAATTAATCAAATAATGAATGAGGAAAATTATACACTTTTCTAACCTGGCTATCGATTTGTCACTCGAGTCAATTTGATATCATTAAAATTCATTAGAGTTCGGAGAAGAATTACATGCAATTTTAAAATTCAATGTCATGAACAAGGACAATTATTTTTAAAATTAATTCTATGCCAATAATATTGAATAAAATATTCGTCTTTTACTTTTGAATTGTTTTTTGAATATTTAACATCGCTTTTGATCGTTCAAAAAGCGATTAAATTGAAAACTTAATCAATGTATTGAATAACGAGATCTAATTATAACTCAAATGATTTGATAATTGATAATTAGATAATCGATAATTTGGTAAATTGTTTACTAGCAGACACATTCTTTTCAATATTAAAAGTTTAATATAACCTTGTTAAATTAATTGACTATGATGAATATTTGATAATAGATGATTATCGAATGAAATTTAAACAATAGGCAAATTATACTAGGGCGTTATGTTTTCATTTTGGTCTACGACTAAGTTATAATCCAAGATCCATTTGTTAAGATACTAAATAGGAAATCGATAAGTTGTTGACTTCCTAATAGTCTTGAAGTATAATCTCAAGTAAAAATCAATCATCTCTTCAATTTACTTCCTTCTACTTTGGTTAATTTTTTTTAATAACAACCGTGGCCATTAATTTTTTTTTAATTCTAATGGGGTTATATACACAAAGATAATTCACTATATCGAGAAGTCATTTATATTTTGATTGCATTTAGCAAGCTATTTATCTGTTATGTGTGGGTTCTAGAAATTTGATTGAATTTTTCGAAGAAAATTGATATAAAATTATTTATAGTTCGGAATAAACAAATTGTTTATTAGATTTCTCAACAAATCAGTTGTTTTCATATTTATAGTTTATTATCAATTTACTAATAATTAAACTTTGAATTCACTGAATTCACTGAATTTCAGGGTTCTGTTCAACTAATGAAATCATTTAACATTAATTCAAAGAGCGATTCGATGGCATCAAATCAAATGCGAAATTAATTAAACTTTGTATTTATTGTTTTTAGTTATTCAGAAATGAGAGGATCTTAAGTGAAATCAAAGTTCTATTGATTACTAAATCTGTTGTAAAGTATTTCGAAATAACGTCATTCAGTAATAAATATTAAGAATTAATGAATGAATTGACAGAAAACTAATGACATTTAAGAACAAACAGCAATTTTAGCTAAACTTCTTGATTGATACTTTTGATTGCATAAAAAACTAGTCTTTGGTGAGATTATTACAATCAAGGAAATTATAACTTGAAATTATCTGTAAATGTGAATTAATTCCTGATTAACCACTTTTGGTTCTTTATTCTTATCAAAATTATTTAATGGTCTAGAATCTAGACTCAAAAATATTTACATTTTCAAAATTTTAAACTAACTTTTAAGGGCTTTTTAAAAATTGGTTGAAATAGATCAAAATCTGGAGGAAAATATGTTTAATTAAAATGACAGGATTTCATAGAAAAAAGAACAAAATTTAATTTCATAACTGGTTTTCAAAGTTCAATGTACTAGATGGAGATTTTGTCAAAGCTTCAATTTGTTGCAAGCTGAAGAATTAAAAAATTTTACATTTTAAAATTACCTGTGGTTTTGTCCCAGATTATTGTAGACTCTCTTTGGTTAGTTACCCCGACACATTTAATATCACTGATATCGATGTTAATATCAGACAATTTTTTGGCCACCGTTTTGATGCATTCGACGACAGAATTGTAAATGGTCATAGGGTCCTGTTCTACCCATCCCTCTTCTGGCAGAATGCGCTTCACTTCCATCTGATGATAGGTCACCAGTTCGCCGGTGTTTGCAGCGAAGACCAGGAATCTGGTGGAACTGGTGCCCTGATCTATAGCACCGACCAAAGGGCCCAACAGTGCCATTATTGCTATGAGAGTTCAGTTCTGTTTCCCAACCGATCAAAATGTTTGCACCAAAAAAAAGCCGATTCACTGCTTATTAATTGAGGTTTAATGCAATTTAATGAAAAATCAATTCTTGTTTTTAGACTAAACTGTGAATTGTTTTGAAACAAATTTCATCCTCTGATTAAAGGGTCGTGACTTAAACATAAATAACAAGGAATTAAAGAGCCGGCAATTTATATCAACAAATAAGAGAGGAGTCTATCAAATGTTTTTAAGGAGTTTTGGAGTTTGACTTCAGAGCTGTGACGACGACATGACTTCAGAGACTAATAAGAAGAGTAAAAAATAACTTTGAGATATGGATAACATTACACTTACTCTGAACAGTCGTAAGGCCTGAGCTCAGGAGACACACCACTACTCCAATCTAGTCATGAGCACAAACGTCATGTAATTTTTGTTTTAGTTTTAATTTAATATTTTCACCGAAAAAATCGATAGAAATGTTTTGAAACACTTTAGTCTATGTTTTCAAATACTCTCTTCTCAATAAATCAACAGTTAATTCAACAGAAATTTGATTTCATAACTAATGATAGTTATTATATAATATTGAACACAATTCAATAGAAAGACATTTGATTTCCAACAATAAGTCTTTGAAAGTTAATCACATTCAAGGCTTTCTTCCAGAATTCAATTGAATAATTCAAAACTTAATGAAAACTCACTTTCAATAGAAGTCGAAAATAAATTTTGGCAACACTTTCAACATTAAATAACATTGGATTTCATCCGAATGTTTGTTAGGATGAGTCAAACAAATGCAGAGTACATGAGATGAACACAAAAAAAACAAATTCTTTAAAAGTTTAAACTTTAAACGACTGAATCAAAGATCAGATTTATTCTGATTGTGAGTCAAACAAACGGTTTGTTATCATTTAATATTGAAGTGAATGTTATTCTTGATTTTTATTATCACTTTTTTGCACTCAGAATGACATGACTTTTCACCGATTGGAAAGACTGATAGAGGAATTCATAAGAAGTTATTTGAATATTTGCCGGATTTGTTTGAATGACATTTAAATTCACATGACTTTTGATGTTATGGTAAAAATCAATGAAAAGCAAGGAATACCTCAAATGATTTACTCATGAATTTGTCGCTTACAACACATGAGTACCGGTATATCCTTATGATGACGATTTTCCTTGTTATTATTTATCAATTATAACAACATTAAAAATGAGTGAAAGTCAATTTTACAGAGGAAAGTTCAATTTAGATTTCTCAATTCAAATGATTAACTGATTTTTTGAAATTTATTCTTACAGTTGTTTGACATTTTTGAGTGTTTTGTTTAACACGAATTGGGTTTTTACGGAAAGTTTCATTCAATTTTAAGATAGAAATTCAAAGCATTTAAAGTTTGTTAAGGTTTTTAACAAAATGTTTGTAAAATTCGTTAAACTGATTAAACAAATAGTAATTTAATTGAGATTCAATAGTATTTGGATGTAATGGATGCGCACATTCCTCTCGATCGAAGCATTGGGAACCTCTTGGGCGCCATCGCGTTATAGTCACCACATCTCATGGTTCTGATCAATAAATAGGCGGAGATATTGACCTATTGTCGACTCTCGACTTCTCTTTATTATGACATTTTCACATAAAATTAACTTGATTTTTGATGACTTAAACAAACAGAGGAATGCCTTCTATCAGCAAAATCTGATCATCTGACAATCTGATCTTTATAAATAATTTAGCATGCTTTAATTGTAGAAGAAACCCATTGCTATAGAATCTATAGTTTAATTTAAGCTTACAAACTATTCTTTGAAATTATCGTTTAGTGAATTGTAATGCCTTCACTACTGACTCCTTTTGACTGATAAACACAACAAAATATTCTTGCTATAATATCAAGTCTAAAAGCAGTGTCAAAACCTAATTGAAAATGGAGGTAAAATTAGTTGATTATTGCTTGACTCAGCCATTTTCCACATAAAAATACCAAACTCTAGGGGAAATTTTCCGAACATCTTAAAGAGTTTATCACCTCGCACATTTCTAATAGAAATAGTATTTATTAAATAATACAGTCCGTTTCTAAATGATAGGAACAGTGTATAAAATAAAAATAAAAATCATCGAACAATTTCTGAGTAATAGCATATTTTGGTTCACCATAATGATTTTGAAAAATCAAAATAAAATCATTGGAAATCCTCAAAATAAGAATATTTACTAACCCTAGTCTAATTAGACGAAATTCAAGAACAAGGTTGACTAAAGTCATTTCAATACCGTCAATTTCCCTTTTAGATATGGTAATTGTTACTAGTCAAATTGACTAAACTCATTCAACTGGTTTATTGGTAAAATATTTGAATGAAGACATAGTTATATCATAGAAAGTCAAGACATTGAGACCAATCCAGAAGCCACAGATGCCTCCAATGTTTGCCACAAAATTGGCAAGAGTCAGCGAAGGTCTATAACTGTTGATAATTCTATTTTTCTTCTTCGGTGATATGGAGACCAGGGTCATATTGTAAGGAATGCGATATTGATCTGATTCAAATATATTCGACTCTATCTCCACTCTATTGCACTGGACTTTACATTCTGACCTGCATTTTGCCTCGAGATTCAGATTAGGACCAGACATATTTCCTCCAAAGTTATCTAATGAATAACAAAATTCTTGGGAATTGTCGACACAAATGGTGTCGTTTTCCTCTAAAAGATCCGATCTGTATAATACATAAATGGGTAAACAATTGGTACACAATGATCTTATTTGCCGTGATTGACATCTGGTCACACAGTCATAGTTAGACAGATATTTAGAGCGACCCGAATATGTGTCACAATTTGTATTGTATGGACTCTTCAATAGGTTCCACTCATTTGCCCAGAATTTAACCATGTGAATTGATTTAGGCTTCAAACGGAAAAACCCATCAGGATACTCAGGGATCTGATCCGCAGAATGAATTGCCAAATGCACCTTGTACATTGTGTTTAAACTTTCTAAAATTAAGAAAAAATAACAAATTGATTTGTTTTCAGTTGATTTAATCAACAATTGTATTACCATTAAATGTTTTGACAACAATTGTAATGCTTTCTTTGGTAGGCATTAATGTTTGATGAAAATGAGGAACAGTTGAATTGGTCGAAAAAATAGTAGAGCAATACATATTGTAATCAGGAAAATATGACTCGATTTGACTGTACCCATTGTTAAAATCGCAAAAATGGTCCTCGTTAAGAATACAGAACCAATTATTTATGTCAACCGAATAGTTTTTTGTCTTCCTTAGATTTAAATTAGGAATTTTCTGAGCAAGAAATTTGTAAACATCAATGAAGTTGAACATGGGATCAATAAAAGGATTGGAGCCATTTATTCTTTTAATATCGGACTCGAATTCGGGAAAATCAGTAGAAAGTAATGTATAATTAAAGAACTTATCCACGCATATAGTTATGGCCGGATTAACCGTATATTTCTCCAATTCATATTTCAATTCAGTGGTCAGTTTTGTTTGAAAAATAAGGTATTGTTCGGTCAATTCAATTATTTGATAGATAAGACCTGCCATACATATCAATGATATAAGACTTCGCAATTTGAAACGTTCTTTCATAACTTTTTTGCTTAACAACTTTAGGCTTTTGGTCTTTGCCGAGGTACAGCCAGACCTCTTAGATCTTCTACCAAAATTGTCATTATCTCCAGTAGTATAGTGCCAAGCTAAATAATCGTGTCTGTTATGATAATTATTAATGTGATGATGGCGTCGACTTTGCATTGTCTTAAAAACACTAAAGTTTAACATTAAAGTTTAATTATCTTGTGAATTTAATTAAGAAAAATAAAATAAAACGAGACGGTACAAATACTTCATTTGATTTTGTTGGACTATTAGAAATGTTTTTCACCAACAATATTAACCCAATATTAAATTGTGAGAAAGCTATAAAAAACATTTTCTAACCTTCATAAATACTTAATTCAGAAATGTTGAAATAGAAATAAGAATAGATCTATGTAAATAAATTGTTGTAAATGTTTCATGTTAATGAAAAAATGATTTTAATATAATAAAACATTCGTTTTGTTATTCAAATTAATTTTTGTTCCTTTATCTAAAAAAGTGATTGAATATGGAATTCAGTAAATTATAATCGACGGGGAACTCCATGGGAGTGCCATGGGGACAAAAATGAGCGATTTGTTGAAAATTACAAATATATGGTAAATGTTTTTGGTATGAATGAGTCAATCATTTGGTTAACTAAAAAGTCAGAACACGCTATGGACAGGACTTTTCATTTTTCGTTAATCGATTAACTATTATAATCAGGAAATGCCAAACCGACAAGTATGTGGAAAACTCACTCTGAATAGTTTGTTTCATAAAAGCTGAGCAGGGTGAGGTGACAGAAATAATTTTTACAATTTTAATGGCGAAAAGAAAAGGGCAACAAGACAATTCAAAAATTCTTGACTATTTATTTAATATATTTTGCAGATAAATAATTAACAATTGAAACAGTAATGTCATAGACAGTTAGAACGTTGAGCCCAATCCAGAAGCCGCCGATCCCACCCAAGTTTGCCATATAATTAGCGAAAGTCATTGCCGGCTCATATATATTAATAATTTTGTTCTTTCTCTTCGGTGATAACCAAACAGAACATATGTTTTCAGGTATGAGATATTGATTGGACTCAAAGACAGACGACTCTATCTCTATTTTATTGCACTGAACTTTGCATTGAGTTCTACATTTGGACTCAATATTGAGAAGGGCTTCAGTGATATTCTCTTGAAAAAGGAATCCCTCTTTAGTATAACAAAAATCTTCAAATTCTGTGCAAATACTATCATTATTGGTAAGAAGATCTGTTCTCATAGTCCAGATTTCTGGTAAGCAATGCACACATATTTGCCTCAATTCTTTAATTTCACAGTTGGAATAGCAGTCATAATATGACCGATACTGTGATTGACCCGAGTATACCTCGCAATCAGTCATATATGGATGAGTCAATAAAGTCCACTCATTTGTCCAGAACTTGACTGTAAAAAATGACTTTGACTTTAATTGGAAAAAGCCATCAGGGAACTCAGGAATCAGATCTGAAGAGTGAATAGCCATGTACATTCTATACGACACATTTGACCGAGCTAATTTAAATGGGAAATTAAATAAACATTTTTGACCAATTTATGATAGAATAAAAGAAATAATACTTGAATTTAAATATAGGTTAAAAAGTATTTCGGTTGTGGACAGAATACGAGTCCTATCAAATGCCCGTTTTGTTGAATTCATTGAAAATACTGTCAGACAAAACGTATTAAACTCATTATAAGTAATGATTTGATTTTGTTCGTTCCAATCACATTCACTCTCATCAAGTTCGCAATATATTGTTCGTTCAAAGTCAATTGAGTAATTAAGTGACTCATCCAGGTTGAATTCAGGTATTTCCTCTTTTAAAAATTTAAAGACATTGGAAAAGCGGAAAATTGAATTCTCTAAAGAACGGGAAGAGTTTTGTCGACGAACTTTTTGATCAAATTGTGGAAAATGTTTACGAATTTTTTCGTAGTTAAAGATTTTGTCCAAACATATAGTGAAGGCCGGACTTTCCACAGTCCTCTCGTAGTTGTACTTCAATTCCGTAATAAGTCTTGTTTGGAAACTAAAGTATTGCTCGGTCAATTCAATTGTTTGTAAAAGAAAGCCAATCAAACATAATATTGTTATTAATTTACGCAATTTTAAGCTCTCTTTGAGAAAGGCATGTCTCACTAAAATTGAACTTGCCAATTTTCTCAAACTTAATCCTCGTTTTGAGCATTTTAAGTTTTTAGCCAATGGCATTATACCTTGTTGTTATTATGCCAATTTGAAGATTTTTTTCTGGATAATCACATAATTAATTATAAATTGGAACTTTTATTTAAACCCTTATTTGAATGCACTAACCTTAAAGTTTCTCTCAGTTTATCTTGTCTCAATGTTACTGAAATTGACTTACATATAATGGACCATCTTGTACTTCTGTAAGCATGATAGAAAACAATTATTATTATTGAATGTTTGACATAGTTTGTTTTAGATAAGTTATTCTTTGTTTTCTTGCAAAAAAGTAAATTTATTCACTATCAAATAAACAAGTACACTTGAATTGATTGATATTTAACTCAACTTTCTTTTCCATAGTAACAATCGATTTCACTTCTGGTAATTATTTATTACACAATAATAGCAATAATTATTATAATAATAATTCTGTTCTCTATTTTCATATATCTTAAAACAAATTTAAATCAAAACTGCTTATTGGTTTTGTTTTAAATTTACATTGTTAACTTATAAATCAGTTGATGTATTAAACAAATTAATGGATAGACACGGAAAGAATGATAGAAAATAGGATAAAATGTAATAAAACTGCTGTATTTTTCAAAGTAATTTAATTATGCTTGATCAATCTTTTAAATTGAAATTAGAAAAAAATTCATATCGTTCCTCAAGCCTGAGATCTGGAGGAAGATCAACCAGGTCACAACTCAAATCCCAGAGTCTTTTCGAGCTCTTTTCATCGCATGCTTTTGAAATCATGTTTGTATTGCGAACGCAGTCTCTGTTCAAAAAACACAATTTTAATAATAATTTTAGTAAAATAATAGCAAAAATGAACTAACTCAAAATAAGCCCCGGATTCTTTGTCGAGTTCTTCATTGAGAGCACAGAATAGAGTTGTCTGAGAGCCTATTCTGGGTTTGGTATAGAACCGTTTTGTGATATTATTAAAAAATTTATAGACAGGCGAAAAGTTTCTGAACAAATCAGTTCTGACGAGACCCGGATGAAGGCTATAAACTCTGATAGTAGTGTTAGGACCAAGACGTTTGGCCAATTCCTTTGTAAACATAACGATGGCCAGTTTGCTCTGACAGTAAGCTTTTACCGGAGAGTACTTTTTATTTTTGAAATTAAAGTCATCGAAGTATATCTTTCCGGCCATATGTAAAACAGACGATATGTTTATTATGCGGGCGTTTAGAGAGTTGTTCAGTTTCGGCAACAAAAGCATTGTTAGCAAGAAATGCCCTGAAATAAAGTTGAATAACCAAATCAACACTTTTTAAACTAGTTTAATTACCAAGATAGTTTGTGCCAAACTGCATTTCATAGCCATCGGATGTTTCCCATTCGGGGCACATCATGATTCCGGCGTTGTTTATAAGAATGTCGACTTGCTTTTCCTCCTGACAGACCTTATGAGCAAACTCTCGCACTGAGTCGAGAGACGATAAGTCCACTTTGACAACCACCAGATTTGCATTGCTGTTCCTCAGCTCAATGTCTCTTTTGGCATAATCTGCCTTCACTGTATTGCGACATGCCATTATCACCTATTGGTGATCCCATTCAATTCGATTTCAATATAGATATTACCTAGAAAAGGTTTAAACAAATGAGACATACCTTTGCTCCACGCAGTGAAAGAGCATATACTGTTTCTTTACCGATGCCAGTGTTGGCACCGGTTATTATAGCAACTTTGCCATCAATTCGGGCCGAACTTTCGCATAACTTATTCAATCTGAGAATATTTCGGACCAATTCATAGGATATGCGGCTATACATACGAACTAAGCGAACCGTCTTCATTCTGTCCACTCCTCTAATGAAGAGTCACAAGACTAAAATAGTTTTTGGATGAGCACAACATTTAAATACCCAAAAGAAGAAGGAGTAGGCTTTAAAAGGGTCAGTAAAAAACGGATATTTATTTATTCAATTCCCACATCTATTATTCAAAGCAAATTTTGTCTCATTCTTCTCAATAATGTTGTTTGGAAAGACTCAAGTTTTGTGTTTTTCATGTCCACTAAGAGGGACTAGGTAAATATTTTTGCCGCTATATTTATTTAGAAAACTATTTTATAAGTTTGAAGATCATTTGAAGACTAAACTAATTATTTTTATTCATTCAATTTACTTGATTTTTTTTAAATATTTGTATAGCAATATAGCAAATAGTTTATGAAAATTTCATTCAAATATATATTTTGGAATAAAAGTAATAATTTAGGTAATATATAAACTATCTGCAAGAACAAGTTGTTGTATGGTAAGAATGTAATGGTTAATTTACAATAGCAAAGTATTACACTGGAATGCCAGTATAATCAACACGATTGGTTTGAACAATCTGTTGATTATAGAAGAATGTTGGTTGTACTGGCATTTTATTCAAAATATATCAAAAAGTAAATTGTTTATTATTTAAATCACAGTATTTATATTTTGCATCAAATACAGTCATTTATTGCAAATAATCAGTTATTTTGGATTGTTTAACAATTTTAAGTAAATTTAGTGTTAGTTTAAAAAAAACTAAACTAAAAAACTCACAACAAATGTCATATTTTTCTTTTAAACTTCTTTTTTGTCTTTTATTTACCGATATTTTATCCATTTTTGTCAAAGTAATTGAAAAATATATTCACGTGTTTTAAATGAAAAAAGATTTTGTTTTACAGTTTTGGGAAACTTTTTTGTTGGTTATAACGAATTGGTTTTAGTATAGTTTTCTATTAGAGTGGTCTTAATATAGTGTTGATTATACAGGTTTGTTGATTAAACAAGAATTGATAATAAGGGACCATTTTTAACATTAATGCCTATCGAAGTGGATTTGGGTTCCAGAAGTAATTGATTATAAAGGAAAGTTGATTACATAGAATGGTGATTATACTGGCATTCCAGTATAATTACTAAATATAAATTTACTGAAACCTTGATCAAGCTAATTATTCAGAATTTATTACTGTTACAATCTATTTCTGTTAAATGAAAAATTTGCTTGAGAAAACTTGAAAAATTCTGTTGTGAAGTTCTTCTAAGTTTCTAAAGTTCCTGAAGATAAACTCTGATCGTCCCTGATCAGTCGAAAGCCAAAGTTGGTCCTGGGTGATTCGAATTTAAAATGAATGTTAAAATAATAATTAATCATTAGATAAGCGGAACACGAAACCAGTGCTGATATGATTACTGAGCAGATGATTATTATTCCAATGATCAGGGGAATGTTGTCTGCTTTAAGTTGAACTGGTTGATGTTCATTCCTCAGATATTCATGTTTTGTCACTGTTTTAGATGACCAAGAATCACCGGCCTTTTGCTGACAGAGAACTGTATTATTTTCCTTACACGAGATGTCATTCCAGGTGCCGGCGGGCCAGTCATAATTAACTTTGAACCGCCTGACCATTTGGACGCAATACTGAGCGCCATTCGAATTGGGCTGTTTGGGCGCCCAATTGAAGTAATAAACTTCCGAAAAGTCATTCCAAACCCACTGGTTATAGTGATCTTAAAATTGAACTTGCAATTATTTGAGCAAGTATTGTTGATTACTTACCTGTGCTGATAAGTTTCCTTGCTCCTAGCCAAATGTTGACATTTTTAGCCCAAGTGTTGTGCAACAAATCGGTGACCATTTGGTTTTGAAACTGGGATTTAATAGCGACCAGTTGTGCCCCAAAGGACTTACATTGAGTGTTGGCCTCTTCGTACGACATCAGTCTGTCGATGTAGAAGTAACAGTGGGCTTCCAATCGGGTCCACCCATTCGGACATTCCAAGCCTTTTAATCATATTTAAAATTAAAATATTGTAAGAATGCAAATAAATATTCAATTTTATTACACAAAGAATTAGTGATTAAACAGAAGAATACAATCAAAGATTCATACATTTCCACTGAATGAACATTTTTTTGAAAGCTTCTGAGAATTTAGTTTTATACGTGAATCTGTTTGGTCAGAGGTAAAAAGTCGTGGAGTTACCATGGTTTGAAAAGCTTATTCTTTATTTAGCTCAATTGAAATTTGCTTGGCTAGAATAATTTAGCGAATTAAAACCTGAATTGAAAACTTATTTTCAAATTCGTGCTCAAGTCTTAGATTCGCCAAAAGTGGAAAATCTGTTAATTTTATTACCAGTTCAATGAAATTGAATCGAAATATATTGAATAATTCAAAGCTAATTAAATGTTTCCGTTTTTATAATGATTTTTATTAATATTACATACGACTGTACATGTAACTTTAAATGTGTTTGCTGGATTAAAAGAAATTGGTCCCCAATTGAGTTATTATTCACTTGCCAAGACAATAATCCAATGGCTTCTGAAATTATTATTATTATTATCAATTGTGATCTAAATCGCCATTAAATTATAGTAATTCAACAATTTATGAATTTTATGAAGATTTTTGGAAAAAATAAATGCCATAATTATTCATTGCAAATGTCATAAAACTTTTGGAAAGACATTAAACATTCAGTCTTAAAATCAGTAAATTGTTTAAAATGATATTCAAAATGCTTTTTCATTGCTTTTATTGTTTTAATTTGAAGCTCTCGGAAAACATTGAAAGAAATAAATGGTTAATAAATAGTTAAGTTGTTCTAAAATTAATGTAAACGTGCTTGCCATTCCTATTGCTTTTCTCGGGTTAAATACATATTATCTAATTATGAATATTTTTTCAATAGCAGAGACAATTCGGTCTACAATTTGGTAACGCTTTTTAGTTTTTATTGCGCTTTTTTGCAATATTAAGATAAAATTAACGTCAATTTGTAGCAAATGTTTTTCAATGGTTTTTAAAAGTTTGAAAAACTCATAACTTTGATAAATATTATATTTGTTGATTATTTTCTCTACTTTATTCTCTGCTCATTCGAATAAAGAAAAAATGAATTATTATGCTATTAAAATTTATTTATGTAATCTAATCAAGACTACAGTTGAGATTCTTTGGATGAAAAACTTGTAAGGTGTAATTATAAACATACTTAACCAATATTTGGTTTGTTTTCATTTAAGATTGATAACCTAGTTAAATGATTAGCTTGAGTGCTACAATTTCTATAAAAGGTTTCGATTAAGACAATTTCATTGCCAAATAAGCATATCCTTAAGAATTTGTCTTCTGCTTGTTTAAAATCAAGTACTTTCAGATCAAATAACTGTCATGATTGCCTCAATTTTAATATAATTTGTGTTTAAGTTTAAGGTGAAACCTTGGCGATTTTTGCGCGAATGCCCAGAATAATTTACTCATTCAAACTAACATTGATTGCCATTGAAAGTGAAAGTTTGGAAACTTCCAGTTCACAGTCCTTTGGATCAAATAATTATAAACATTGCCATTGAATTAAACGAGTGATGAAAAAAACTAGTTTTCTATCCATTGATTATAACTGAGTGTTATATAAGAGTTGTGAATAGTTTTTCGCACAATTATGACGAGCTATAGCGGCGTACCCTTTGCTTTGTTTGAATAGTAAACCCTTGAAATTATTATAATTTTTTTCTATTGAATAACTGCCTGTTATTGCAAACTAATCTAAAAATAATTTTCCGCTTTATTTGAACTCAAAATAAAGATAAAGTCTAAAATTTCAGAAAAATATCTGATGAGAAAAAGAGTAAATTATTTTTTGAATATTCTTTTGAAATAATTTTTGTAAAATTTGAATAAAAGAGCAAAAATATCATATGTTTTGTTCGTTGGACCATTTACTGTATTACTAATCAGACAATTTATAAATCAATGTTATCTTTTGATAATCAAAAATTTGAAGTAACGTATATGTGAATATTCAATGAGTTTTGTTTCTTCTCGGGTAAGTCTTTAACATAGATGGAATCTCTTCGCCAATCATAATTAATAGGAATTTCATTTATTAGTCGACTATTGCCATAAATGTCGACGTTTTTTGAGAGGAATATCTGAAGACAAAAATATTTATTACACTAATTATGAATAATAATAATAATATAAGTTTTAAAAAACAATAATTATATAATAATATGAGATATGTTTTTAGTAGTTTTTTCCTTCAATTATTTAAGTGCTTTCAAGCGCTTACACATGTCTTATGTGAATCTAATTCGTTGCGTATAAATCAAAGGCTACACCACTTCCTTCACGATTATACATACAGTACAACCTCACTGTCAGCCCTTTTCTTCTCGGCTTTGGCTGTGTGGTGGTTCCTCCGCTCTCTCTTTGGCACAACTATCAAGCAATCAATCGGTGCGGTGCTCCCCCTCACAAAACCAACCGCTACTCTTGACTTTGTATGCCGAGCGCTCATGACTTTGACTATTGAAATGCTACAAAAGTGCTGTTAAGAAAAGTTAAGAAAAGTTAAGAAAAGTTTTTTCTCTAAACAAAAAAAGGATAAGAAGAAAAAAGAGAGAAATACTCTAATAAAACACTCAAATAGTAGTGATTTTAAAAACTTTTTATCTATGATTTTGCTCTAAAATTGATTTTTTTGTGAAAACTTTTTATTTGATTTATACTTCTTTTAGAGATAACAACAAATATGAATATAAAATTATTTTTCTTAATGAATGAATGAATAATTTTTCAGTGATTTATTATTTATAAGAACCGACGAAACGACTGAAAGTCTCTCCAAAGAAGTTTTCTTCTCTCATCACAAGTAGTTCTGATTTGGACTCTGAATGAGTGAACAGAACACAAGTGTCTACTGTTTGAAATAAATTTTATTTATTGAGTTATTTATTTTTTGGTTTTTAATTTAATCGTTTGGTTTTTCTTCTCTATTACTTTGTAATATATTTTCCAAATATTTATAAATTATGAATCCGTCGTTAAAGTGGAAGAAAGGCAAATGCAATGGCGATCAGGTGGTCCCTGATATTGACTTCGAGCAGAAATTGGATAAAAGAAAGTTTAATAATAAGAGTTTAGACGACAGACTTCATACGAGAAACGCCACTTCGCCAACAGTGGCCGCAAACGGGACAAGTGATGCCACCAATGATGTCAATGCCAGCAATGGTCACAATTTACGCAATTATCACCGAAACCATCAGAATAATGGTCTTCACAGCAATAATAAGAGTCATAATAGTATTTCCACTTTGGATGAGTTCTGGGAAGAGAGATATTCACGTATTTTAACGCATAATATATTCAGTAATAATAGCATCGGTTTCGCTGAAAGCAAATGAAGATTTAATTTATTTATTAATTTAATGAAATATTTTTTGTGTGTTTATTTCAACTTTTTCTATGACTTTCTTTTTAATACTTTCTTTGAAATTCTTTTGCCTAAACTTTCTCTTCATATTTGAGTTTAATGAATCTTTACCTCAATTTTTAATGAAGACTGATTTGAATGGAAAAGAGTTTCTAAATGGGTTAACACCAATTAGATGTCATTATAATGAAATTATTTTGTATTGTGTTTGAGATTTGATGAAACTTTTTTAAAAATCATTTTTTTATTTGTATTCATTTTTTTGACACTTATTTAATAGACATTATTATTATTATTATTAGTGTTTTTTATGTATGACTTTAAATACTTCAAATCAAATCCTTTGACAAAAGAATATATCTTTTGATTAAAACTTTTGGAACAATATTTGTTTAATTATTTGTTTTCATTTAATGATTTTTTGCGGTCAAACACTTTTATTGTGAGCTTTGAATGAATGAATAATGAACTTATGATTTAATTATTTACTTGATCAAATATTTACAAAAATTTCGCCGATACTTTGGATGCAATACTTATTTGAAAGAAAAAAAATCATAGAAACCTTTTTTAGAGATTATAATCTTTGTTGAAAACAGTGCTTAAATTTTCATTAATTTTCAGTTTATTAGAAATTTAGGTTAAACTCATTTCACTGATTGAATTGAAAAAAATTAATTAAGCTCTGAACATATCTTTAGTTATCACAATTAATTCAAATATTTGTTCGAATTATTTGATTTACAATTATTTTTAATAAATAAATGTTAGAAAAATTTCAGAAAAAGGTAGCATTTAAAGTTTAATTTTTCCTTGTTCATCTCTTTTAATTTTTGAGAATAATAACAGACATGTTTATTAGGTGATAGAATTTTCAAGTTTAAAATAGCTCTGTCAAGTTTTTTTAAAGAAAGAAAATTAATTAACTTAATCTTGCAGAAAAGTATAAAAATTTTCTAAATAAACTTTTGTGACAATTCAAGTGGTAAACATTATGGATTGAAAAGTTGCGTGCTAACTTCAACTGTTATTTCTCTGCCCATCACTGACTAATTAAAATGATGAACGAGTGTCTAAATTCTTGGAAATTTAGTCTAAATTCATGTCTGATTCCAAGACAATGAAATTGATTGTGGAAATGAGACACAAAGCACTTTTTGAATATTAAATAATCAAATGAATTAAATCTGAATAAAACCTATGGCATGGAAAATCATTCATTTAGGAACTAGATATGACTAGGTTTAATTCTGAATAAATTATAGGTGACAAAATCAATTATAATAGTAGATATGTATTTTCAAGTACTAACTTCTATGTAATTATATAAAAGAATATATAATTTTAATCTGATATTTATGTAGAGTTTCGCCAACTCTTCAATGCCTGAAAAGCTTCTGTCAATTAGTGATCTTTTTGTTTGGTCTATAATTAAGACCTAAATGTGTTAAAAATGCTAATCAAATGCATTTAAAGACTTATGATTCTTATGATTATTCTGTTCATAAATTTGTATATTCAGCCAAAAACATTGGTCCTCACAACTAAATACTCATAATAACAAATAATAGAAGAAAGGTTTAGAATTATAGGCTTTCTGTTTTACAGAGATGGTTATCAAAAAAATTTTCAGTCAGGGTATGCGGGAGGAGGTATTTTGTCAAAAGAGTAGGGTATAATAGCGGACAGAAATAGTGCCGGAAACGGCTATTTTCTTCTAGAATAGGCTTATTTTCGATGTGTTAAGCCAGAATTAGGCTATTATGCTTTAATAAGGATATTCTGTATTTAGAGGCTAAATTCTTTAAAATAAAAAGCAAAATGGCGGAGTTTTGGCCCACATTACCTAAAAAATTCTAAAATTTGCAACAACAACAAATCTGCCGGTTTGCTTCGCTGGCCCGAGCATCGAGGAGATGATATTTTCAGCTTACGGGGGGACAAAATACAGTCTCTATTGGCCACCTCTGCTATTTATGAAAGACAGGAGGAAATAAATATGAATACGAAAATCATTTAAACCATAAATAATCCTAATTTTGGTGCAACAAACCTTTCAATGCTTTGTTTGCATTCAAATCAATATTCAACCAAAACTTTTAATTATAGACTCAATTCAATGATTATTTTTTTAAATCATTGAAACTTTTCAGACCTTAATTTCTAGGGGGAGGGAGAGAGAGAGATAGAGAGAGAGTGAGAGAGAGAGAGAGAGAGAGAGAGAGGGAGAGAGAGAGGTGGGAAAGAATTTTTCAAGTTCATTCTAATTTTGAGTTATTTATTGAGATGAACGCAGTTTATAAGGAATATTTTTGGCTTTTTCCTGTTGTTGGCAAAAAACCAGTACATTTTGATATCATTTTAAATGGTTTTGTTCATTGACGATCTGATCATTGATGCAGTGAAAAAATACTGTTTTCCCTCAGCTTTTTTTTGGCTCTGTTTTTATTTTGCAGCCAATAGTTTGTCGTCGCATTTGATAATCTTTTGATAGATTATTTCCAATAATTACTTTTGAATTGTTTTTCTTTTTTAATGTTTTCTATTATTAGAAATTCTGTTCATGACTTTTGACGTCCGGATAAAAGTCTTGTTATTATCATTACATCAAAAATAATCATTTGTTTTCAAACTAATTTCTATTTACACTGTTATTTAAGAAAGATTTTCCCTATAATTAAATTCTTACTAAAAAGTGAAATCAGATTTTTAGCTCTTTTTCATGAAAATTATATGATTTATATAATAAATAAGTTGTCAATAAATGATTAAGATAATTCTGATATCCCAATGTGTCATTTACTGTAGTACTGACATGAATTTTCATTTGATTCATTTGTTTTGAAAAGTTTTAAAAAATTCATGAAATGACAGTAAATTTAAACCTTAACGAAAGTCGGGATTCTTTTCCCCGACAATAAACTTTTCAAATGAATGTTTGATTGAGGAAAACATTTGTGAGAATCACATGATTTTTGAAACAATTAATTCAAATAATTTTGATGTGATCTTCCATTTGCTGCGATCATTTCCAGGATAAATGCCAGGTTTAAAGCAAATTATCCTGGTAAAATAACTGTCAACAACTTTAATTATTGTCTACTGTTGAAATTAACTGAATTGAACTTATTAAGTTAGTTTAAAATATAATGTATATCAACATTTTTGTATATTTCTTTTTTTCAATACAGATGGTAAACCTGATAATATAATTAAGTTCACATAAATTATCATGCAATACTCAATTTAAATATCAATTGATTGAAAATATTTCCAGAGATAGCACAGAATAGTATTTAAAATCGTAAATAAAGTATGTATTTAGTGAAAAGTTTAATTGGTATTTAAGTTAATATCCATTTGAATGGCTTTAATGGTTAAAAATCAAATTTCAAACTATAATAGAATTTATATTTCTATAGAAATTTAGTGGTTTTCTGATAATTAATCAAATGTTTTAAAAGTTGGGTTTTATCGAAGCTAATGAACTAAATATAAGTCATCCAAAAGTGTCAAGGCTTTCTGTTCTGGTGAAATCGGGAATAAAATCTCAGCAAAAGAATTATTATTATGTCTTACTCTCAATACGAGGAAATTAAATACTCTTTTTCCTCACTTTTACTTATCATAAATATTTTAATTGATTTTCTCCTTTACTTTAATGCCGTTTATGACCTGTTTTTATTAAATGCAAGACTAAAACCTAAACTAAAAATATAATCAGAATTTAAAATAAATTACAATTTTATTTGTCTTATTCTTACTGTCCGGACGATTGATTTGAGTCAATAAAATTATGTTCAATATCATCTTGAAGTCTAAAATCAAATTTGAAAAAACATATTCATAAAACAGTTTTGTTTCAATAAAACGTATTTTGCTGACAATTATTGCCAATTAGTTGGTGTCCCAAAATTATTTCAGAAATTGAGTTAAAAAAGTAATTTTGTTTCTTATCTGATCAAGTGGTGATATTCAATATTTATTTTAGCTTGAATACTTAATGATAATTTGCAAATGATATTAGCATACTAGTCAAGGATGCGCAAGCCGGTATAAAACTATTTAGCTCATAGTATGCAAGGTCAGTATTGCAGGTCTGTCCTCAATAGCGATAGAATTGATGTCAACGGATGCAAAGTCTGGTGTTTGAGGAAAACTCTGCTTTTTTGCAAAATTATATAACCCTTGATTGAAAACCATCATATTCTGAGTGATGAATAGTGTTGATAACAAACAAACAATTTAGAAGTAATTTAAAAAAAAATTCATTACCCCTTTCCTTTGAATAAATTATAAAATTAGTAGGCTAGCTTAAATATCATTACTAAATTGTTCACATGAGATAAATGACTTTTTTACAGAGAAATAGAAACTTAAAAAATATTGATATGATTTGTTTGGCGATAAGAGTTCAGTTGTTTTGTGTCTTTGAATATGATTTATTATAATGGGTTCTCATTAATGCGTGAATCGATTAGAGCTTAAACATGAGATTACAATAATAATTACCTTGCAAAGGTATCCGAATAAATATCATATTTATGATACACGCTTTGAAATTAATAAATGCCAAGAAATTTGCATTTTTATTCACTTTCAAAGGACCTCAAGTGTGTTGAAGTGAATCCACTCATTCTTCATGTTATTAGTCATTTAATGAAGAATTTTTACAACTTCTGTCCTTACATTAGATTTTCAACTTTTGATTCATTCATTTGGAATCCAAGCATTTTTAGACAAAAGCTTTCTACTCTCGGTCTTAACGGACTGGAATAATCTGGACCTTCTGATGAGTGTTTACTTTCTATTATATGAACTAATAATTTCATTTTTAGCAGAGATGGCTAATGGGAGAAGCTATAATTCGTCCCCTCCTTCGGCTCCATTAAGCGAAGGAAGTCGGCAAATATTTGGGAAAATTTTTGTAAAATTTGTGAATTTTTGGTAATGGGTGCCGAAAAATCCGTTATTTTAGTCTTTATTTTTAGGAATTAAACTTTAAACTTGCAAAATATCCTAAATATATCCTAATTAAGCAAATTTGCGTTTAAAATCGCCGGAAATAAGCTTATTTAAGAAAAAAAATGGCTGCTAATGGCTGTTTCCGGTCGATTTTGGCTTTCGAAAAATTTTAATAGTTCAACTTAATTGGCCTGGTTAATTGGTTTGTCAAGAAAGCAATACCTCATTAGCGCAATTTCAAAATGTTAAATCTTTTTGTTACTAGCTAAAAAATGAAATGTCGACATGTTTTTCTAATTTTTAAAGAATTTAATCAGGATTATAAATTAGATTATAATACATTTAAAGTTTCGAATTAATTTTGAAAATGTTTAGATATCAATAATGAGTCATTCCTTGGCTTATCCCTTAATTTCAAATGTTCTCAGAAGAAACACCGATTAAAACAGTGAAATGACATTCAAAGACTAATTAGTTGTGACACAAAAGTCATTTAGAATTTTGAATATTATATAAATGGATAATAATTAAGTAGAATATAAGCATATAATTAAAAGACAGATATTAGTAGAGGAGAGGGCACTGGTTTCTACGCAAACCATATTGTCTTAAATTATGTTCTGTCGATGACTACAATTAGCCTTTCATATAATGCTTTCAGTTTTTATGTCATGACTTAATGGAAAATGTATTCATTACCATTCAGTTGATGACAAAGTTTAGTCTCAAATATTCGGACAAAATGCCAATTATTTGACTAAATTCTTATCTTTTTTTGTTTTGTCTTTCTTATTAAGAGAACAGTCATTCAATACCGGCGTCTGTTCTCACGTTCTCTGTTCCGCTTGACAAGATTTAATGAGACCAAAATTTAAAATGATCAAGTTCATTCAGTCTTAATGCTTGAGCTTCAATGCCATAACTCTGTTGAAGACCGGAATATTTAGAGTCTAGACTTTAAACAATAATAGCCGTTAAACAGTTGATGTGTCGGTAAAAATATATTTAATTAAATAATTAAATGCTTAAATTTATTTTCATCAATAAATTGAAAAGTTTGTATAAAACCTATAAAATTGAATGAAATATAAAATTTTTTAAATAACTAAATAATCGTTAAATTAGTATTCATTAAATTTGTTGAATTAATGAGATTTTCGGTGACTGTGAGCGACTCCTCTGTGAACAACCAGTCGGGTCTCGATTCACTTAAGTTGAATATCGGATAACCAAGTAAATAGATGTTTACTAACATGAAAGTAACGGAGATTATCTTGGCTATCATTCCCGGCAAAAGCTGCAACAAATGATTGTTTAATTGAATTGATAATTGTTATTCAATTATTTTGAAAATTATATATAATCTGAGAAAATTTATGCAAATTTCAATCCAATATTTCAAAAGTTCAGATAAATTATCAGTAAATAAATGGTCCGAAAACTAAACGATATTTTGAAAGATTTAATTAATGAATAGAAAAAAGAGTTGAAAGAAAAGCGAAATTTTTGTGAGATTTCATAATAAGCTTCGAAAAGGGGTGACAATTGATTTGCAATTGTTAAAGTATTTCTAAGTTATGCCTGATAACTATCTGTTCAGAATAATTACTGATTAATAGCCCGAAAAAATTTAATTGATAGCAAAACCTTTTGAGCGCTCATTGCCTCTGGTTTTTTAGAACAAATTATTTTATATAAATTAGCCTTTTTAGCAAAAAAACTTATTGAGTAAGGACTAGTTCCTATTTATTTAATTTAAGTAGATATTTGTTTTAGAAATAGTCCTCATTAATAATGAACTTGAATTGTTAGAAGTCTGTATGCATTGAATTGATTTAAACTCTACTAAGTTTTGTCTTAAGTAATATTTATGTAAATTACGTTAAAATTTAAAACTAAATTATCAATGTTTCCCAAAGTATAAGACATTTCTGCAAGGGACACTATTGTTTTTTGACTAAACTGGATTGAATATGACATTAATGAATTGAAATGGATACCATATCTGATATTTTGAGGTCTGCGTGATAGTAAACTATGGCGTTGGCGGTGGTTCCGACGGGCAGTATGTAGGCATAAGCACATGAAATAGTGATAGTAATGACTAAAATTAAAGGATTCATTCCTAAGTCAAGTGCCAACTGATTGGCGACGGGTATCAGTATTGTAGCCGTGGCTGACGTTCGCATCACTTCAATCAATAGAGTCGATGTGACTGATAGCAGAACTATGAGTACACCAATGGGAAGAAAGGCTACCAGTGCCAACTGTTGCCCAATCAGTTTAGACAGTCCTGAAGACTATTCAAACAAAGATTACAAAGATTATATGATTACAAATGAGACGCCAATTTCAAGCCTGACTTACAGTGACTGCTTCAGCCATTGAGAATCCACCTCCTCTCAGAATAATGACCCCCCACTCAAGTTTTGTCTGAACAGTCTTCCAATCTAAAAGTGCTCCGGAAGGATACGAACCAAAAGGGTTGGCTGGTATTATAAATAGAAGTAGAGTACAAAAAATGGCGGCCGTCGCCGGTTTCGGCTTAATATTATTTGTGGAAAGCAATTTAGACCATCCAGTCATGAATTGCGGATCGTGGAAGAAGTACAGGGCAATCATTGTCACGAACACCATTAGGACTGACCATTCGTGAAAACTATTAAAAAAAAGATTTAGAATATCGAAGAGATAAAGAACTTTAAAGAATAACTTCTCAGTAAACGTGTTATTTCAACAAATAATCCACAAAAGTAATCATTAATTTTAATATAATTACTGTTTTGAAAAATTGAGATATTATTTGTTTTAAAAATGTCCAAACTCTTGACAAAATAAAAAGTAATAATAATTTTTGTTAATATAAGTTAATGAATACCAATTAAATAGTAATTAAAACTCATTTTGTAAGTGAAAAATGAAGATATTTACTAATTATGTAAGTTTTAGTACGAAATTTCCCTATTTCTCTATCAATCATAATACCTGGTGAATTGAAAATATGCAAATATATTCGTAAAAGAAATGATTCGTCTGATTTTTCGGCTCAAATATTCTTTGTCTTGTTTGCAGGTATATAATCGTTATGTAATGAATTGAATATAATTAATGATTTTCTTGATTAATATTCGGCACACAATATATTCCTAAATCAAATGTCTGTAAAACTTTAATTTTAGGTTCAGATATTCATGCAAGCAAAGTTTTGCATCCTTCCTCAATTAATTCATGCTTGTTATAATCTATCAAACACTACTTTAAGTCAAAGCTATGCAAGATAGGACACTATCAGTACATTAGCGGCTAATTCAGACACCGGGTGAATATCAGATAATTTTTTTTTATTATCTTGATAATTTTCCTATTATTTAAAGTTTTAATTACTTTAAATAATAGGGAAATCATCAAGATAATAAAAAAATTATCTGAATCAATTAAAGATTTAAAATCTTATACGTCCTTGATTTTAAAGAAGATTTATATAGCTTATATATTCAAGAAAATATATTGGAAAAATGTTAAACCCTGTGCTTGTTTATTATCACACTGTCTTCTATCACATTGTATCGGCGTTTAGATAAGATTTGATTTCGAAATATACGAAAGGCTTTTGACTTTTATTTATTTTTCTCCAAATTCTTTGAACTGAATATTCATATTTCAAATCTTTAATTTGTATTTTTGTTTTTTTCTCTAAATGTCGCAAAATGTTAATTAATTCTTATTTGTTTTGATTGTTTGACGCAATTATTTCCACTAATTGCTTGAAATGTACTTTTTTATGCCGATTCTGGTCTACAGTTTGTGTTAATAATTGAATTTTGATTTATATATATGGTTAATATTGGCTAGAAAAATGAGTTATTGCTTGCACATTTGTTTTCTCTGTAATTAAATTAGAGTTAAAATTAATTGTTTGAAAGTATTTCTTACGTGATTGAACCCAATTTTTCATATTTGTTTCGGATAACTTTTTTCAATATCTGCCCCTTTTCTTTTGGCACCGAAATATTTCTGTAAAAATGCAATTTTTTCTCAATTAATTCTTATTCAACACATCCGTGAGAAAGGACCATATATTTGAAAGGGATAGCCAAGGCTTATCACAGACAATTCAATTTTAAACTTCTTTTGATGACTCAGATACTTTTTAAATTAGAATGTCCATATATTGAAATATACGAAGGATGCTTTTTGATTGTTTAACCGCCTACACAATCCCTAAAAGCATTTAGCTATGAGAGCTTGGTTATCCCGTTCAAATTTATGTATTATTATTTTCAGATGAAAAATTGTTGAATTATTCGATAAGTTATCAAAACATATTTCGTGGATAAATGTTTGAATTCATGAATTCGAAAGTTAAGTTTACCTCAAAAATATGATTTTGTAGAGAAGCCAACAGACCAGTGTTATTATGATAGTGAAGGGGGCGGCGAACACAAACCAGCTAGCATAGTCAACTGGGTCACGATTCTCATAAATTCTGTTTGCAATCAAATGAATTATTGTTATTAAAGTTTATAAAAATTTATGAAATGCTCTGAAAGTCATTATTTTCATATCTATGTCAATTTAACTATTTTGGAATTAATATTTTTTCAAAATAATCTTTATTCTTATCTAACTTTGCCCTCTGCTCAATTACCTTTGTCTAGAGTCTAGACAAAACATACTTGAGAAAGTATCAAGGTGAAAGTTAAGAGTTTATATCAAGGTATTGAACTACTTTTTTTTCGCGAAAACCTCTTTAAAAATCATGAGAATTTAAAATCAATTCTTGACTTTCATTAGAAAAAACTTTCATTGACTACAACTGTAATTATGGAGTAATTCCTTAAATATTTTCTTTTAAACAAAGTCGTTAACATTTGAGATCATTTGCTCGGAGAAAAAATTCATTAACGGCTCATATTGTGCTCAGGAGTCAATCCATCTAATCATTACAGCTGACTGTCCTTCAGATCAGACGAAACTTATCATTAATAGACATAAACGTGAGAAGAATTACTCAAAATAATTATCAGACAAATTAGTGCCTTCTTTAATGGTCTTCTCAATTGATTGATTAATTTTTTATTCCAATTTGATTACTCATTTGATTCGTACGATCAGTTTTTTTTAAATAAAATTTGCTTTCGTCAAAAGTGTGGTGGGGGAAACTTACACCTACATATACAGTTTAGAACATCAAATTATTGACTAGTAATTTACTATTTCTACAAACGACTCCTACAAGTGCAATTTAATTCCTTAGGTGTTCTGGCAGGTGTTCTGAGCAAAGTTCCCCTACCTATAGTTAAAAGTATTGAATTTTCATGATTTGTTGGTGAAAACCCAAATTCAGCCATTAATAAATAAGTCTTTTAAACCATGATAACCATTTTGTTGGAAATAATGCTATCCTTGAAAGAGTCCTTTCGGAGGTATGACTTCTGTAGTGTCCAACTATGATTGCATTTAAGCAGGTATGTGAAAGTGGATTTCCCCAAATAACCCTTAGGTCCGAGATTTAGTCATTTCCCCCTAGGTTTGAACTCAGAGAAACTAACCCTCTAGGAAATTTCCAATTTTCAGTAATGGAGGCCAAAAAACTGTCATTTTTTCTTTATTTTTAGAAATTTAACCTTAACAACATGAATAATAGATTAATTGTAGCTTAATTAAGCTAATTAACTCTTTAAATTATTAGAAATAAGCGTATTTAAGAAAAAAAATGACAGATGTCAGTCATTTTGAAAATATCATTCTAGGTATTGGCATGAAAAATGAGTTAATACCCCTAGATCCCCTAGGGTCACCGACCTTGAACATCCCTGCATATAAGCAATAATGACCTGCACAATCACAGGCTTTTGTATTATATCTGCATTGAACATATATCATAAATTGATGGGCATTTACATTTATGGGTAAACTTCTGGCGGTTTAAACTTGACCATGCTTTTCTACAATTTATTATTCCAACAAAACAATTATCTTTTAAAGTGTTGTCTGAATGGGAAAACTTACTCTTCGAGAATGAATTTCATTATAAGATTGGGTCCGTTGGCTGTGAGAGTACTCGCGCCACCCATTGTGGCGGAGTAGGCAATACTTAGATACAAGAGCTTGCTCAATTTGTTCCTTTCAGCTGTGTTTAACTGTTCGTCAAAGATAACACTGGTTGATAACTTTGATTGAGTGCTGTCTATAGATATTTTGCAGTCATTCAACAGCTTCTTCTGGTCATCGTTTTTCTCAGGGAACAGATGGGCCAGTATTTCATCGGCAATGGGCAACATCATAGCCACAGTGGCTGTGCTCACTATCCACATGGACAGGAACATTGTGGTCAACATAAAGCCAAGTAAAAGCCATTGGAATTCTGTTCCGATTTCTACTAATACTTTGAGTGCTATCCTTTGGTGAAGATTGCTTTTTTCAACCGCCAGTGCGAGGGCCAGACATCCCAGAAATAGCATATTATTGCCTTTGAAGATCAATATTCAATTATATACTAATAGTGAACACAAATATCCGAGATATCGAATGAATGAATGATAACAAACTTATTTATCTATTTATTCGATTTCCAAACCAAACAAAAAGGTCATCGAATTCTTAAATATGAACTTAAACAGTTTTAAAGGTTGTCATCCTTTATTACTTTATTACCATGACCTATTTGAATATAGTTTTAACAATTTGTCCAAGGCTAGTTCAAATTCCTTTTTGGTTTTTTAATCAAATAAATGATAATCCTGTTTAAAAATTTATTGTGCGAGGTTGCAATTTCGAATTGCCATAAAATTGTAATATACTATATGACCATATTAAAAAGTCAAGATCAAGGAGATATTGAGGAAGAATCTAGGAATTTAATTTATTAGTCATTGGTCTTTTTAAAGGTAATCCTTAAATTAGAGTAAAGCTCTATATTTCCAAAAAAATATTCCGAAAGTCTAATATAAATAAAATTTGAAAGTATTGCTCAAAAGCGGACATTCAAGGAAAATACTGGCAATTAAGTAGATTTGAACACTCTTACATTTATTTATAGCAAGATTGTAGAAAACTTTTAAACTCTTTCATCTCTTTAACAATATAAGATAGCACAAAATCCTTTCTAACTAAGAGCTGCATTTGGGTCACGTAATCAGGGGTTTACTTTCTCTTTGCAATATAAGACTGAAAATGTTCATTTTAATCTTGAATAAATTTAATTTAATAAATATAAGTTAAATTGAATACTAGATAAATAAGAATATTGCAAAGTAGGTATTGATGAACACTAAGATTAATTTGTACTGTAATTTAATAGTGCAAATTACATGGATTTTCTGGAAAAGTTTTATTGTAATTAACTCTAAATTATGCATGTTAGTATTTTTTGAGGCGCACTATGATTAGTAAGCAATTTAAGCTAGTCACAGTTGATAAGACTAAGGACGACTTTGATTTAGACAGAATATGAATGTGCGCCCGATCTCAGCAATAAGTGAAGACTTGAACTTGAGATCAATGTCCAGACCATAATATCTATTACTAAAATATATAGCTTTGGTAAACCCCATTTCCCAAGATCCTTTTAATTTAAATAAATAGAAGCCAAATATATATTCTCTTGTGAATCTTAAAAAGCTGTATCAAAAGTGTAACTTGATTATTTTAGATCTTTCAAGCTATTTAATTAAATAGATGCAATGTAAACGAAATGTACTGATTGTAATATCAGTAAACACTAGAGAATAGAGGGAAACAAATAGAGAAATAAAATCGATAAAAATGTCTTAGAAATGTGTCACAAATAGAAAAATATAAATAAGGTTTCGAAGAAAAATAAAAACAAATTCTAATCAAAAGTAGTGAAAATGTTTCGAAATAATCGAATTGTTTTCCAAAAAAATTGAAATTAAATAATTTATTGAATAAATTTTATAAGAATGAGTTGACATACTTTTGAGAAAAGGTGCACAGGCAGCCTCCGTGGAGGACAGACCCAATAGTGGCAGCAGAACCACTGGTAATAATGCTGTGATCGGCAGAGGCATGGGTTCTGTGGCCCAGAAAATTGCCATAAGTAGCACAACATAAGCACATCTTGATTCTTGTGTCGATACAGTTGTGATTAATGGAAGTAATATAAGAGGGGTTAGTATTAGGATCGCTGTCCGCCAACGCCTTTTCAAACACATTAATAACTTTAGTGAAGAGTTCATTTTCAACCAAAAAATAAGAATAAATTAGAGTAGGCTTGAACAAGCTTATTTAACACTGAATTCAATCGGAAAGTTTCTTTTTCTTCATTTGAATCAAATGAAGCCCTGGAAAGTAATTGTAAATAACCAGAAACATCTGGATATTAAATGAATGATAAAGACATCATTCGACTTATATTTATATGTGTTATGAAAACCAGAAAAAATCCAATCATTTGTATTAGAAGTGATTTTCTGCGATTAATTAGAAGTCATTTCCCCTATAAATGAAGACTTTGTTCGTTGAGTTTATCAATGACTTCAGTTGAGTCAATGTAAGGCTTTATCGATATATTAATTGAATGTTTTATGTAATCCAATGTCAAGTGTCAGAAGAAATCGATTCAATCGATTCAATAATAATTATTTTATTTAAACCCTTACCAAAAATCTGAAAAGAGTTTTAAATGACTTCTAAAGTAATCTTTGATTCGGTAATCAAAGAAAACTGCTCTAAATTTTGCTCAAAAATTAGATAAAAGATTATCGCAAAATAAAATTTTCAAAAGTTATTGATTGACTAAACTTTGCACTGAAAAATGAACTTGAAATAATATGCAAAAAGAGCTGCTTTTGATAAATATTTGTTCTTGGAAAACTTTACATTGAATTGGAAATGTTTTTCAAGAGATAATAAATATATTTTCTCGAAATAAACAATTTTAAAAAATAACCGAATCAATGGAATCTTTAGTCAGTAAACAATGTTTAAGTATAATAACAGCGTTACAATTAAAAAACCATGAAGAAAATAGGGAAAACAGGCGGATATCCATCAGAAAAGTATGGACGTTTGCTAGGAGGGACGAAAAGGAGCGGTAAAAGATCAGCGAGAACCGTGTCATCTGAGACGAGCTAAGTACTAGTCTGAGCCCCTCCACCCTTTTGCAAAAGATTCCGAAATATTTTTTTTAATTTTCTTAATTTTAATATTGATTTTTAAACTCTTTTTTGTTATTCCAGGTCTTCGGCTATTAGTTCCAGCATTTAGTGATGAGTCAGGTCCATCTCCTATCCCTAAATTGCAATTCTACATTCATTTCACCAATTTAGTTTTCATCTAAAGCCATATCCCAATCCCTATCAATAAACCATTTGCAGTATTGTATTGCATGCATTAAACCAATACACGACTACCCCTTTAGCACTGGCGCTAAAATCATTTTATAAATAATTTACAAATAGTTGAGTTTTCTTTAATAATTAATTATTGATATCAATAATGATTTCAATCACAATAAAATGTTAAAACGTTTTTCTGATTGCCTCGAATAAAGAGAAATGGAGGCATTTCTGAAGACAATACGTCCAACCAATACATAAATAAATGAGCGCTTATGACATTCCTTTTCGGAATTTCAATAGTCCTTTAAATATCAATAAACTGTAAGAATAGATGTATACAATTGTTTTGAAACTCACATTACTATCAAAGAAGAATACTTCGAATGAATTTCCAAAAGATCCCTGAGAGCCAAATATCTGTTTGTCTTAAAATTAAAAATAAATGATCAGGATGTTTGAATATTCATTTCAACCTACTTTAGCTTCGAATTGATAAAAGCTTTCTGTTATTTGCGT
>JAQIWP010000084.1:0-44509 GCA_034695525.1 Euzetes globulus
GAGAGAGAGAGAGAGAGAGAGAGAGAGAGAGGGAGGGAGGGAGAGAGGGAGGGAGAGAGAGCCAGGTTATCCTTGATAATTAATTAGATATCAATGTAAGATTAAATTAGAAGTGGAATAGTCATTTGATACAATTGAAAAATTATTAGGAATTTGAATAGTCTAGTTATAAATTCTTATTATGGTTTCGATAAATTGAACTGAACTTTAAATTAATATCAACAATAAACAATATCAAATAATAGCCTAAGCCTCTGGAGTATTGCTGGTGCAGTAGTTGCCCTTAGCATTTTTGAAATTCAATAATTCTCAAATGGATTTACTGAATACAATGTCTCTGAAGATAATGTTTGCCATTATTGAAGAAATTTAAGAATTCTTTATTTTATTACCGATTCGTAAACTAATAGAAAAATCGATTTTATTCACAAACTTTCAGATGTTTCAATATTTTCTGAATATCAAATTTTTAGAAAGACCCCTCCGGCTAATATGTGATAGCTCATTTCCGATTATTATTTTCGTTTCCTACATATAAGGCATAATTTAATTTTAATAAATATGGGATTTTTGTTTCTGTCATAAATTTTAATAATCTGTTCAATCAATTATGCGAATATGCAACTGGTTTTTAAATCTAAATTATTAGTCACCTAGAAAATTGTATTTAATTTTAATTAATTCATGCTCAAGGTCTACTCCAGATCGATTTATAAGTTAATGTTACTTTAAACTTTCCAAACTTCAATAAAACTTAGAAATCAACTTTGGTGACTGAGAAAACTCAATGATATAAATGTTGTTTTCCGTTCTGTAATGGTTGTAGAGCTTCCTGAGCACACCTATCTTACCATCAATCAGATTATGCCTGATGAAAGTAATATAAACTAATTTTAATCTCAATGGCTATCATTTGATATCGCAATTTAACAAAAGATGATAATTGTTTTGACGAAAGAGATCTTATAGAACAGACTAAACACCTGTTTATATGATTGAAAAGTAATTAGATTTTTATCAATTCGCTAGAATTTAGCCAAGAACTTGAAAAATAATATTTTCTTTTTCAAATTAATTGCATTTTCATCACATTTTGCAATACCTTTGATCTTCACATTTTTCAACCTACTCACTTTTCAAAATATTTTAAAATATAAGTGGCCTACTTGAAAAAAGATGGGAATAACATTGACTCTTTCTTCAAATTAGTCTACATCTGTATAGAGTTTGTAATTTATTGTATTTTACAAGATTCATTAATTAACTTTAGATTATTCATTCAAATTCACTATTACTCTTTTACAAACAAAATACTAATTTTTACCTTCAATCATTTATTGAGCTAATTATCATTCGCGAATAAAATTTTGCTTACGCAATTATATTTTTGCATTGTTTTTGACTAGTTCAAAGTAAAATAGTTTAAGATAATATTTGCGCATGTTATATGTTGAGAGTTGGTCAGTTTTGATGTCAGTTCCTACAAGTTAAGTCTATATTTAGTTTTTCAATTATAAAATTTTATTTTTTGTAGACATAGAAAAATGACCAAAACCAATGATTGACAAATACTCTAACCCAGGGATGGCCAAAGAAGGGGGTTTCAGAAAATTGTGGTAGGAATCCGATGAGTATTTGATAGAACTAAATATAAAATTAGTCTTTGACCACCCTGTCTAAATCGTAAAATTATACTATTGACCTTAATCCGATCACACATTCGAATAATTCAATGAAGAAGGCATTAGATAAGCTTGCTTAGAATGAAAGAGATGATTCAATTTTAATGACAGCACTATTCAGAATTTTTTTAATCAAAAAAGACTCAAATATTGATAGGATTTTATTGCCCTTTTCTATGAAGTCGGAAACAAAGGTTCTTGCAATCGATTTTCACTTTTAATGTTTCAAAGTAAGAATGAAAGTGTTTATTGGATTGGATGCTATTTTTCCGATGCATTAATTTTCAGCTCAATTTTCAAGACTTACTTTTAGTGATTCATTCGATTGTCTCTTACTTTCTTCAGATGGCTTTACGGCGAAAATGGCTGCCAGGCCTATGCTTTTATGGGCTTTTTGGCCGGCTCTGCACATATCGGTACACTCACTCTTTTGGCTATGGATAGATACAAGATCTCATGTCAGAAGTCAAGTAAGAATTGCTTATCAATTAATTATTTGTTACATAAGACAATAGAGCGCTACAAACATTAACATTAAACAAATAATGGAAAGTCTAATACCATCATAAGACAAGATTAACTTAGAGCTCAGTTTAGTTTGAACTCGATTCCTATACCCAGTGGTGATTCCTGGAATAAAGCTTTTGTTAAGACATCCATTGAATGTTAATATTGTGTTGAAGTTTCTTTAATTCTTTTGTCAATATGGGACTGTTTTTTGTGGATAATACCCACTACGATAGGAAATTGTCGCTCAAATAGTTTTTAGAATCAATTTTCACATCATTTCCCATTAAAATTGTTTGTCTCTGTCTTTCAATTATCTCTTTTGATTTCAATTTTTTTCTCACTATTTGTGTCACGAAATCAATTGAAAGAGTTTTGAAAGCGTTGAAAATTGTGGCAAATGATTGCATACAATATATGTGTAGGAATGTATGTATATCTCCCTTACAATGTATGTGCCACTTGTTAACAAGGATTGGCTTTTTTGCAATTAAATTTCCATTCCATATGTTGTTTGTGAATGTCTGCACTGAAACTGTTTATTGATTATATTATTTTATTTCCCAGATATATCTTTAAGAACGAGAGCACAAAAATCTGTGAATTATTTGCAAACCAATCATTGCAGGAATGTTTGCAGGAATGTGCGGCCATAACACTATTGAAATAAGATTTAGTCAAATCAATCAGTTATACAATCAAACTTTGAGCGCCAGATCGTAATTCATTATTTCATTTTAGCTTGCTAACAATCTCTGATTTGAACTTTGTTCACTGATTGGCTAAACTTAATTGGAAGATACATTTTTTAATAATTGAAATATCTGAAGCAGTCCTAATCAGAACTAACCCTCAAAAACACAGACCCAATATTGAGGTTTTACTGTACTTGATAAAAAATCTCATTGAAAATATCTTGTTCACCGATTGGTTGAATAAAATCGAAAATTTATCATTTCAAAAAATTAAGCCAAGCCTATTCTTTTTCATCCAAATTGCCATAACAATTGATCAGTCATTTTTTGATATTATTATGTCAAAAAAATTAATTTCAAATTTCATTCCAGGAAAATATTTTAATAATTGAATTTAATTAAACCTATTGTTTGAGTAAACAATATGCTTGAATTCATGCCAACATAATATGAGAAAAACATTTTTAAATTGAAAATTTTCTTTATTCAATTACATTTTTGAGCAGCTGTGTAGGGGTATAAAATTGCTTAATAATTTTTGAGCCAGCAAGAATGCTTGAATTGAAATAGGAATCATATAATCATTTGTGAATTATTTACAACTTATTTAGTTTGAAGAGAAATTTTTAGTAGTACTTAACAACTTAATAACTTTTAATCTAGCTCCTTTTCTACTTTAACAAGAATTTCACTTCAATTGAAGTGAATTTTAATGAAAAAAAACTTCAACATCACTGACATATTTATCAAAAATGTCAAAAAAATTATAAACCAAAGATAACCAAGCTCATTACCTAAAATTATGGCATTAAATTTCTCGATATTTTTCTTATTTTCTCTCTTATGTAACCAGGGCTTTTTAGTTCATTGAAATACTTGAATTTGTTTTTAATTCTTGGCTGAAATGATAAGATATGTAAACATGGGATTTCAAAATTAGATATAATGCCTGAGTAGAGCTTACTTGGGGAAACTGACAATTTCTTAACATAATAACATGAGTAAATAGAATCTTGAACTATTTTATTTTGAACTAGTCAAAACCAATGTAACAATATAACTGAGTAAACAAAACTTTAATAACAAATGATACTTAGCTAAATAAATGAGTGAAGGTAGAAATGGGTATTTTGTTTGCATACGAAAGTAACAGTGAATGTGAATGAATAATCTAAACCTGATTAAAGAATCTTGTAAAATACAATAAACTAGAAACTATATTCTAGCCTTACTTCTACATTTCCCACAAGTCTGATGTAAATTATTAAAGACATAAAACAGAACAAAAAAATGAATGAAACCCAGGAATAGCTTAATCTGCTCTTAAGTCGTTTTCTCTATAAGAAGATTCTTGGAAACCACCTAGAAATAAATAAAAAAGAGTTCAGTTTATTAAGCGAAAACTATCCAGATTCATTCTATTATTTAATTGATTATGCAAGTTACTTTTTTAACTGTTTATTATTTTTAAAAAAATCACTTCAATTGAAAATTGAAAAATTTATCTGGGCAAATCATCTTGCAAAATTAAAATGAGATTATAGTTATATAAATTAGGTATAGAAATTATAGTTTAGACTTTCTTTTTTTGAAACCTGCTGTATCAAGGGAAGTTGCTTGAGATAAACAAGTATGAAAACTCTTTTCCCTGAACAAATATTTTTGTTTCAAGTTTTCCAATGAAAATATTTTTCTTAAATATTAGCTTTTTTTCTCGAATAAAAAGAAACAAAAAAAAATGTGAAAAGAATCAAAAAATCAAATATCAAATCCCTTTATTCGACATTTTTTGAAACCAGAGTCATAACAATTAAATACATTTTCAGAATTCAAAACCCAATCCGATTAAACAAAATAATCAAAAATATCAAAATTCAAGTCTTATTACTACTTAAAAATGAATGTTAATTCTGATGCCAGAATGGCTTAATTTTTAATGAATATTTTGTATAAATTCTTGGTATTTATTTCATATTCTGGCTAATTTATTTTTAGAAATACGGAATTTCATTTTGATTTAAAATTTTTGGCTAAATTAATAAGCTTTATAAATTGAACAATTCTATTTCAGCTTTATTCAATTTATTAAGCATTTTATTGAAAATCCTGGATAATATTTTATAATTCCAGTGTAAAATGATATATTATGATGTAGCCTAGAGCAAGTTATTATTAAATCTTCTGAGAACTTTTAATATTACACAACAAAATTTAAATATTTATTTAAAAAAATAACACTTTAGAATACCACAGAAAAAAACTCTAGAACATTTGATTTATTTTTTGTCCTAAAGTATTTTTAATGGTATTTGGACAAATATTTATTTAAATTGATTGTTCAAAATTAGTCAAAATCCTAGATATATTTGTGGCTAGGTATCACAAAGTTTTATTACAATAAGTATTACAATTAACTTATATTCATAAAGAGTGTTTTTTATTTCTTACGGTTATTCTAGCTAAACTTTAAAGTTGCAAACATTAAGGATCAGATACAAGATGCTTAAGATATCAGATATTACCGTGCTATTATATCTGCGGAATTTGATTATTATGTAATCCCTTATTTGAAACTTTGAGCACATGTGCAAACACATTAACATTAAGTTTATTACTGTAGCAAAACTTTTTTCTGTTTTAGGTTTAAGGGATTATATAATTATCAAATTCCGCAGATATAATAGCACGGTAATATCTTAGCCTTTATTAAAATAAATGATTGACTCATTCATACCAAAAACATTTACGATATATTTGAAAATGTCAACAAATGCTTGTTTATTGCGTTCTTTGGCTATCGATCACTAAAAGCATATGATTTGTGCGTAACTGAGAGGAGGAGACAAACAAAACATTTCAATGAAATCTATGTTTGTTTACAATTAAGCAGAAATTAAAATCCAGAGAAATAATGTTTTATTTACAGATCAATTGATTTGTTTATATATTAATAACTAAACATTTAGTTTATTATTGAGTCTATTTAATTGTGTATTCAATTGAAGCATTTTTTATCCCATTGTTTGTCAAAATTAATAACTTTGTGATCATCTGATTGTTTGAGTGATGTCTGAATCGGAGTTTATGTTATTAGACGTCGATTATAAGCGACGGTCGAGGAATCAATTCCTTGTAAGAGTTCTTGTAATTGGTTTTGCAATAATATCGGGTTTTGTCATAATATCACTGATTCTATCGAGTGATAGTCCGGTCTTAAAGCGGCCCAAATTCAAGACCAACTGCTCCATCGACTACGACTATGACTTTGATTACTTAACTCTTCGATGGCCACCATCTATCTGTGGTGACAATGAGCCCTGTCCCAAATACCAGACTGATAAATGGGTGATCCACGGCTTGTGGCCAACCTACAAGAATAACAATTGGCCCCAGTACTGTTGCTTTGATCGCCAGTTTCACGTCAAACAATTGGAACCAATTAGAAGTCAACTCTTGATTGATTGGCCAAATTTGGAGCCGAAGATGACTGAAGACAGTCTGTGGCAACACGAGTGGCAAAAACACGGCACCTGTACTAAGACTAAACAACTCGATTATTTCAATTCAACTCTGAATTTCTACAAAACCCTTCCTATCTATGAGTGGCTGAAGGAGTCGGACATTTTGCCGTCAGATGATAAGGTATATACAGCCACACAACTTAATGACGTCTTTGTCAGTAAGTTGGGATTTTCGGTTGTCATTACCTGTCCGTCGTCTTTGTCGGAAACCACTAAACAGGATGGAAAGCCCCATACAATTAAGGAAATTCGGATTTGTGTCAGTCGTAACTCCTCTCAAATCCTTGAATGTACCGAAAAATCTGAGTGCAATAAACCATTCCTTTACCCCAAATCATCACAAAAGATCTGATCCTAAAGTTTCAATCCTTTTTTTGATGACTCATTTGATAACGAATTTTCAGACACCGATTGATTTAATCAACTTATGTAAAAACTACTCTTGCCTTAAAGGATAGTACAATCAGTTCATAACTATTTAAAACTACAAATATATTTATTTTAAGAGTTTTGGGAAATATTTATCTGAATTTTAGTTTATTTATTATTATAACTATTGAATTGAATAGTGAATTACTAAATAAGCATTTAATTTAAACCAAGTTTTATTTTCGATTTATTATTAATTTTGATTAACTATTAATAATAATAATAATCTGTAAAATATAATTATTAATTATATGTAGATTAAGACAAAATCTTAATCAATAAATAATTTTGATTTGAATTAAATTTTTACATTTGAAGCTTAAGTTATGGAAAAATAATGGATTTTTTAAATATTAATTTTATACACAATTTTTAAATAATGTAATTCACAGTTAGTTAGAAATATTGAGAGTAACTTATATTTAAATGAATTTAATATTATTTTTGAATACTTTAATGATATTAACACTAAATCTTTGCTGAAGTTTTTTGATGGACTCGATTGTGACCAAAACATTGTCGTTGACGACAATGGAGTGTTGATCACATTCTTTGGCTTTCAGATATGCATTAACGCCACCAACTATTCCGCAGTCTATGAACGCTCCCATTGGGGTCACATTAACCACCCGTCCCTTCAGTTGCATACCAATAGTGAGATCATCGAAGTTTTGAATCTCTGGAATATAGATTTGTGCGAAATTTGTTCGATAATCGAAATCAATACTATTGGACAGGCCTTCGATTATCAGTTTCATAATAGAGGAGTGGGTGTTACACAACTGTGCCATTTCCGGCAAACTATACTTAGCGTAACCCGAAGTAATTTTTTTACGGATCGACTGCTTTCCGATCTCGTCTTTGGAGGCGTTAATCAATTCGAGGTAAATATTGGCGCAGGCATATGACTCCGGGTGAACTATTGTTGAATCCAATGGGTCGTAATCGTCTGTAGAAGTGGCAGACCTTTTGTTCGGGAAATCATTACTAATCAAAAGGAGGAATAAAGAATAACCATTAGAATAAGATCCCACTAATGAAGGGCTCAATTCTTACTCATTATCTTTTTTGATGGAAGTGATTGACTCTCTGCGGGTTAATGGCATAACTTTGATAAAACCGGCGCATTGTTCGAATTGCTTCCAACCAATGCCATCGATATTCTTCAGTTGTGATCGACTATTGAAAAGTCCGTCGCGATCTCTCTTTTCGATAATCATTCGGGCGATGGTGGCCTCCAGACCCGCAACTTTGCTGTCAGGACATGTATTCAGTACAAGAACAGGTCAAAGCTTATGGCAAACCTTAACAATTCAAATGAAGCCACATTTACGTCAACCCCACAAAAACTGACGCACTCGACGGCCACCTCATGAAAAGCCTTTTTAACGGCTTCTTCTTCGATATCACGCTTAGAGAGAAGATTATTCAGAACTGATCCATTGAACCATAAGGTGTCATACCATATACATGCCGACCTGCAGTCGTTTGGGATCGACTTTCACCAATTCACTCAATGGATCAATAAGTCTTCGAGCGATAGAAATGGCGCCAATCATATGCGGCGGAAAATTTGGCAAATCTTTCTTTGCCTCGTCTGTTACCGAGTAATAACTGACTCCGGACTCATTTATTATCTTATATTTGACATTAATCTGTCCAAAGAAACCGGATTTAATCTTCTCCTGCAACATATCCTCAAATCTTCGACATCCGGTGCCGTTTCCCAAAGCAATTATTGAACAACGATTTTCGACCATAAGTTGACGCAATTTGATGGCAGAGGACTCGTAGTTTTGATTGTCTAATTTCAGGACACAGGCATCCAATGGGACCAACCAGGGTGACACTAAAACACAATCTCATTAATCACAATCTTTAGTAATTGAAAGATTTCTAACCAACTATCACTTTATAGCCGGAGTCGTGTCCTGGGTCTATTCCTATCACGAATTCTCCTCTAAGAGGCGGTTCCAGAAGTAAATATTTAACATTTTTACGGAATACCTCCAGAGCTGTCACATGCGATGTATGTCTTAATTCCCAACGAAGATAGTCTACAAGACTTGGTTTCAACTGATTATTGAAAGCGATTCGGACACAATTGACTAGAAAATGGGTAATACATCGGTTCCACTTCTGAACACTAAATTCTATCAATTTGTTCAAAATTATTGTTTCAAATTCAATGAAGACATTTAATAATCCGATGGCTTCGCCCCTCTCTATAGCCATATAGGAGTGGGCATTGATTTTGTTGACTGGTTTGACAAAATTTTGGAATCGCAAATATTTGTGGACCAGATCCACATTCTTTGGGTTGTAATCGCGACGTAATTCTTCAGCCTTTTCATTGTCAAACACAATGTGAAGAGTGGGCACATATTGTCGGCTCCTTTCAATTCAATGTTTTATGCATTTCAATGATTTAATCAATTGCTGTAAACATTACATTCATTTAAACTTACGCTGCGATCAGAAATTCGAGAACATCACAGTCTTTAGAGATAATGTCAGCGATTATGGCAGACCTTTGACCATAGTTTAAGATTTTTAGCTAAAGGCTGATTAAAGAAGTAGAGTTACATACCAGCCCTCATTAATCTTTTCAGGAGTGTCCAGTCCTAAAGAAAATGATTTCAGTTAAAACAGGTTTGCATTTGAGGTCAAAATAAGTACCGAAAGCAAACCGATTGACAAAATGGTTGGCATCGAGTCGTTTGCCTTCGAGGACAGCGAACGCACTGTCACTCAGACCTAAATTGCGATATCTTCCTGAGTCTTCACTTTCGTTTCTGCACAATCTGAAGAGATGTTCCACTTCGAAGACGTTTTTGCATCGACTAAGAGCTGCCTTTAATCGGGGATTGATTCTGTCCTGCTTCTTGAGTATTTGTTCCACTTCCTTGGCCCTCTCCCGGGCCATCTTAAGCTCGTTATAAATGGCATTGATTTTTCTGACCCTTTCTGCGTCAATACCACTGATGGCTGATTGACGGTATCTGACAATGAAAGGAATGGTGCACTGGTCTTCTATCAGGTTGACCACATTTTGTACTATATGTCGATCCAGTTTAACACATTCTGAGATCAGATCAATATCTCCGACATTAGAGCTGCCAATTGTTTCACTTGAAGTCGAAGGCCTGGACTCTTCATAAAGGAAAGGGATGGGATCGTAAAGCAATTTATCCTCTTCTGAGTTATTATTCGGTTCAATATAAGAAGAACTGACTCGCATTTTGTCATTTCTGTTGTAATAAGTTGATTCAATGGGTGTACGGAACAAATTGACCAAAGATGAAGAGGAAGGAGAAGAATGGCGACTATTAGAGTCACTGTTTGACTGTTTGTGTCTGCGGTCTGCGCCTCGAAAATCTCGAATTCGCGGAAGTGGTTCTTCAGATCTATAGCCAGTAGAAGTACTCGGTTGTGAAAGTGGTATAAATGATTCCGAAGAATAAACTGGAGAAATAGATCGCTTCGGTTGTGGCCGAACACCACTTCCGGTGCTTTTGTCGAGCTTTGGTTCGAAGAAAAATACATTAAATGAATAGATTTATTGATAATAATAATTGTTTTAACAAAATAATTAATTTGGAGATTCAAACAAAACAAAAAACAAGTCATCGGTTATATAAGGTATGAAATATTTGGCAAATCAGTGATAAAAATGAGTAAATCTTAAGTTAAAGAAATGTATTTATACTTTTAGGGAAAAGGAGTCATTAATTATGACACAGTCCTCGTCATCACTCAATTCAATCACTTCATTGTTTGGCAAACTTTTGTTGTCTAATACTAGTATCTCAATGTCATCGTCTTCTTCTTCTTCTTCTTTTGGATCTTCAACACCACTTTCTGGGGAAACAATTTGTTGTCCGAACTGCTTATTGGCGATGTTGTCGATGACCACACAGTCATCGGCTTCTTCTGTCATAAAGTCTTCGTCGAAGGCTTCGAACTCATCCGAGTCATCATTTCTTGAATAGATGTTGATTTCCATATTCTCGATGTCTTCAACATCATCGACAGGTCTGATGAACCTGTCATTAGCTATCGCTTCAGTGACTGAATTCTGGTCAGCGTTTGTATCTTCTATCACTTCTTCTTCAGAGTCATCATCGATTTGGACACAATCGGATTCCATTTTATCGATTTGTTGAAGTGTTTCAATTGATTCGATGATTGAGTTAAGAGTCTGTGAGACTCCTTCTTCAATGTCACATTTGGATCTGTCCATTTCCTCATTATCCACATCACTGTCATCGTCATCGATGGCTATTACAAACTCTGTTTTTGAACTTTTAATAAATGATTGACTCATTTTATTCCAATATCTGATCACAAAAACAAAAAATTACTGAATTAACGGTCAAAATGTTATAAAAGAGACAAAAGAGAAAAATGTTTGACTTTTAAACTGATTTTTGTTGTCATTTAAATGCAATTGAATTCAGACATTGAAAACATAACATTAATCAAAGGCTGTTATCATTGTTACCTCTGATGACAAGAAAATAAGATAAAAACTGAAGCAATTGGTGACAGTTAACAATTGATCACACATTTATACGTTTTGTTCACAAACTCTTTCAAATGAATATCTTGGAAATGTTTGGTTAAATGCAAACTGATTTTTGAAAAGTAGTTACGTTTAGATTTGTTTGCAAATAAGAAGTTGACCTGGCAACAAGTTCTAGTACCGCCTAGTACCCTCTTGTACACAACTGACTGGTTGACAAACTCCCCAAAACTCATATCTTGTCATTATTTTTGTCCCACTCTTCAAAACAAACTCTTCAAAACACATGTGACTCTGAAGTGAAACTATTTTTAAAGAGGCGTTCAATAAATATGTCTCAAAGTTTGGACGTAAGCATTGAATCCGAAAACTTTTTCGACATTGGATTCAATGAAAAACTGACGACAAGTTTGGTTCAGACCTCAACTTTTATTTGACGTTATTGTAGCTCTATTTTGGAGTGCATTTCATTTGATTTAATTACCAAAGGTAGTTTTGAGTTCACTCTTATCACTAAACTTTAATCAGTTTTTAAACTAATTGTCAACTAATGTCACAAATAATTAAATACAAACTTTTGTTTGACTCTTATGAGGCATCAATTGGTTTGTATGAAAAGATCGACAATTTGTCAGAAGTACTCGATTTGACTCAAAACGACAACTTTTGTCTGATTAACCCAAAAGCCGTTTGTTTTCATTTATAAATCCTTTTCCTATCAATTAATTGTTTCAAACATTTGAACAGATCTTTGAAATAAATCAGATTTTGTGTGCAATCAATAAATCAATGAATGCTAAACTAAACGGCAAATTAATCACAAAACGATTGAATACAGAAATTCTGTTCAGTTTAAATCCGGGCAAAAATGTTTGTATTTGTCTCCAGTGTTGACCAATTCGTTACAATATTTTTGTTTAGATAACAGAAAGTCTAAAGAGATTTGGTGTCAACCGTTCGGAGGAGTCTTTGCCGGCAATCGCTTTAGTCATCTCTGAAACCAATGATTGCAATCAGACTTCAAATACTGAGATATTCGACAAAATCAAAGGAAAGTTATTATCCATCGAAGCATTAAAAGACTTGAGAAATGGAGACCTAATCGATGAGGTAATGCCTTTCAACTGTTTTTTTTATTAAATGGATTTTTTGATAGATTTATAGACTGAAGAATTGTGAAAATGAGAGCCAAAAATGGGATTTAATCGTCTCTCGAATCGCAACAAAAGATGTTATTTAAAACAAATTGAAAACTCATTATTGAGATATTCTGAGCCAATCAGAAGATAAATGTATTTTTTTAATTGTAAATAAATAAAAGTAGTAATAATGATAATACTTATTGCCTTTTCCTGGATAACTCCTTAAAAGTACGTTTTGAAATTAAAAAAGAAATATTCTTTAAGCTATACTTAATTTGATAATTACTTAATCTGATCAGGTTGTATAGAAATAATCTTGAAAAGTCATAAAAATATGTTCTAGGTGGAAATTTGAAAATTCTTTATTTAAATGATAAAAAAAATGCAAAATAATAATTAATCAGAGATAATATGATTAGAGAAGAGAACGTAGTTTTTGAAAGAAATCAGGTTTTGTTTATTAGTGAATATTCGAGAAAATAGTGAAAATTAAAATAATTATTCATTATTTCGGACTTTAAATGTCTTTTCGTTTAATAGTTTTCCTCCAATCGTTTCGATAAGAGCTGATCCAAAATAATGACAATTAAAGTGTTTTTCATTACTTTTAGTCATTTGTTTGAGTGTTTCCATCAAAAACAGCTGTCATTTGAATAAATTGGTTTCAAATAATTAGAGTTTAGAGACAAAAATAGTGATAATAATGGCTAAAGTTTTCTGTTTTGGTAACACATCTAATGGTGAGTTAGGACTCGGAGGTATAGAAGACGAGCACATTCTGCTTCCTCGCAAACAGAAGCTATCCATTGATTGTCGTAAATATAGTCTAAAGCAGTTGTGTTCGGGACGTAACCACACTTTGGTTCTGTTGCGAAACTATTCGGGGGACTCGACTCTTATCTTCAGCTGTGGATCTAATGAACGCAATCAATTGGGACGCGAAGGCAGTTGGAAACGTCTGGAACCGATCGACGCCTTCCATAATCATGTGGTCGCTCGACTGTGCTGTGGGGCCAACCACTCGCTGGCGCTGACCGAAGCCGGACAGATATTCGGGTGGGGCTGCAATTTGTTCGGACAGTTGGGTCTGTGCTTTGCATCACTTGTTTATTAACTTTGCTTTACATCTGCTTTTATTTCATTCAAAGGAATCGGGAATTCAATGGACGAGTCGGTCGGAAAGCCTAATTTGATTAAAAGACTGGCCGCTGAGACAGTTGTTCAGATCGCGTGCGGCGGAAATCATAACTTAGCCCTCACTAAGAGTCAGTCTTTTTATACTGATCTCGATTTAAATAAATTAACTAAAATTAAAAAACTTTTCGATTTCTATTTTGACTAATCATTTCTGTTAACACATCCTAACAGACGGTTTACTTTACTCGTGGGGTTCCAACGCTTTCGGTCAGGTCTGTCCACTATATATGTCACTAATTTTTGTCACTTATTTTATTGTCAATTCAATGAATAGCTGGGAATCGGAACCAAAGGCAATATCGAGAACAGTCCCATAGAGGTGACTAACCTCCGGTCGGTGCCAATAAGACTTTTGTCTTGTGGGGGCTCTCACTCAGCTATACTATCTTACACGGGCGCCATATATATGTGGGGAAAGAACGAATTCGGACAGTTGGGGCTCAACGACACTACCAACAGATCTGTGCCAACCGTTCAAATAACTCTTCGCTCTCAGCGAATCTTATACATCGATTGCGGTGAAGAGCATTCGGTTGCACTGACGGCAGATGGAGGTCTGTTCACTTGGGGGGCCGGCATGTATGGCCAGTTAGGACACGCAAAGAACAACAACGAAATATTGCCGCGAAGAGTCTTCGAACTGATGGGTAATATCGTGACTCAGGTCTCATGCGGTCGATGTCATACATTGGCGTCTGTCGGCCAAAAGGGCAGAGTATATGCCTTTGGTTTGAATGGGTCCGGACAACTTGGAATCGGGACTCAGATTAGTAAGAGTGTTCCCATCAATGTCTCGGGTCAATGGGTCGAACTTGGCGTCAAAGACGTAAGTCTACGAAATATGTCCGGTTCTCTACTTCCGATCATCAAAGATGATACCACTCCTAACGCTTCCAACAGAAACAGTCCGTCTGGAAATGGAAATTCGAGAAGTATTCCTACAAACGATGAGGACAACCAAAGTTATGGCTCTCCGATGTCAATCGACGAGTTATCTGATTGCGATGACGACTCCGACAACCCTTCAGTAATGACTTTCTCTGATGAGGCCGTTATTATTGAAGAGCCTGAAGACCGAGAGACTGTGGTGAGCCAGAAGCCCAATTTCGTGTGCACTCCCAGCACTATCGTGTCGACAGAACCCGATTCCATCGAAATAAACGAATACCAATCAGATCCCGATTCGGACTGTGAGCTAACCAAAGAACGACAGCATATGGTCCTCAAAGAGATCGTTGCGTCAAAAGGCGATCAAAGTTTCGTTTTAGTGGTCAAACTCTCTGATAAGAGCCGTACTCTTGATTTCCGGTTCGATAACTCATTTGATGAGATCTACAGATTAGACAACAAAAGATTCGAACGATTCAGTGATACAGAAGAAGACCAGAACATAGACATGGATGACATCGATTACATCGAGAATGCTTTGACTTCGATTTCGTGCTGGAACTCCAGTTATATCGACTCCGATAAGTTCAAGACCGATACTGTCTTACCGTCTATTGACTGGAAAACCGCTCAAATGGGGTTCGGATTAATAGAGAGCTCTAAAAATGTCCGAATCAAAGAACTTGTCTTCCAATCTATTCTTCGGTTTATTCCGGATTTACCAAACATTTTCGATCGAAGTTCTTTAGACTCGGAAGTCCTCAGAATTTATTTATTGTTACCACTCTTTCATTCATTTCGGAACGAATATAATAAGAAAGAAGTTATGAATAAACTGATCGGTGGTTATCTTAAAGCTATTACACGATTGAATGTCTACGCATTAGAAGAACTCCAGCAATGGTGGAGTCGTATGGATGACAAAAGATTCAAAGATTTAATACATATCATAAAGGGTTGTATCGTTGATCTGTTGGACATTCAGGACAAAGAGAACCAGACTAACGATCAGAACCAAAGAATCCAAATCGATGCTACTCTTCATGAAAATCTTGGTCTTTGTCTCGAATTTATGGCTGTTGTGCATAAAGTCAACAAAAAGTTCAACAAAATATCGTACAAAGAGTTTTATATCGAAGGGATTAGCGATAAGTTTGATTTGAAAATGGATTACATTCATTGGTTGAGTGCAAGACAACGGGATGTACAGCGAATCAATGGTCGCAAAGCTCTCTACTTATGTGACTTCGCCTTTATTTTCGATCCGCCGGCGAAGACACAGATTTTGGCCACAGATTCGGCGATTCAACAGCAAAGCGCGGCCGAGAGCTCTATTTATCGAAGTTTAGTTCCTTTGCCTATGTTTATGGGCGGTGGTCTTATTGTGTCGAACCCCTATTTAGTGCTGTCCGTCAGTCGCAATTCCATATTACAGGAGACTATAAATCAGTTGTGTTACCGAAACCAGAATCCCTCTGATTTCAAGAAACCATTGAAAGTGAACTTTGAAGGCGAAGAAGCCATCGATGCCGGCATTGGAATGAAAAAAGAGTTCTTCCTTCTGCTGATGAAAGAGATTTTGGACAAAAAGTTCGGAATGTTTAACGAATACGACGAGACTCACACTATTTGGTTCAATCCGGGAGAGATCGCTGAGAAGAACGACTTAGTCCTGTATCACTTGATTGGTATTATCTGCGGTCTGGCCATTTATAACCAGGTCATCATTTACTTACCGTTCCCTCTCGTTCTTTACAAGAAAATTTTAAGCGAATCTTTGGAATTGGAAGATTTGAATTGTTTGGACCAAACTCTGACCAAAAACCTCAAAGATATTCTCGAAACGAGTTATTCTGAAGAAGAGTTTAACGCCATCTATAGTGACATGAATTTCACCATAACTTTAACCTGTTTTGGATCTCCTGTTGAATACGAATTGGAAAAGAATGGAAAAGAGAAGTCTTTGAATTACAAGAACAGAGAGGAATACGTCCGACTCTATTGGAAATACATTTTGAACGATTCAGTCGAACAACAGTTCGATGCCTTCAAAAATGGATTTAACAAAGTCTTGGACACCGGAATATTGGAGTTATTCAGAGCTGAAGAACTTATGCAACTCGTCACCGGTCAGGAAGTATATGATTGGGAAGTATTGGAGAAGTCAGCCACTAATTATAAGGAGCCGTTCACTAGCACTCACCCGACTATTGTCAAGTTCTGGACAGTCTTCCACTCGTTGACTATCGAACAGAAGAAGAAGTTTTTAATGTTTTTGACGGGAAGCGATAGAATTCCCATTCTTGGAATGAAAGCCTTAAAGGTATTCATTGTTTTGTCACTTCTTTCGAGTCATTTTCCGGTTCTGTTTAGATTATCATTCAGCCGATGAAAGTAAGTGAAGAGCACCTGCCGGTGGCGCACACCTGCTTCAATATCTTGGATTTGCCTGAAGTGTACTCATCTGAAGATAAGTTGCGGCAAAAGCTGTCTCAAGCCATAGAAAACACACACGTCTTCGCACTCGCCTAATGTCTCAATTAATGATATTTATAGCAAATAATTATTTATTGTCTTTTCGTTTATATATTCATAAATATATTTTATATAATTACAAGAAAATGGACATTAATTTGCTATTTAGATGTCATTTATTTTGTGGTCAAAAACAGTTTGTATAAACAAATTCAATGACTAATTGCTTACAATAGGCCTTAAAATTGACATTTTGTTGATTTGCTTACAGTTCTAACAATAAGAACATCCATTTGTTATGCAATAGAAACTAATGGTTAAGATTTCGATTTTTATTGTAATAAAAAATTGATTAAAAACATTCTTTGTCTCCAAACCAATGCGACGATACTCTCGAGGCCAACATTCTTCAGATGAAACCTGTTATGGAATAGATTTGTTAAGTAAGCACTCGATTCATGATTTTATAGGAAGTGATTAAAAGTAAAGTGTCGTTGAATTTCGTGTTTAAACAAAGCATTAAATACATTGAAAACATAGCGATTCAAACATTAGTTTTGCAGATATAGGAAACGCCAACATTCTTAAGAAACGGAATCTTGGAGCTGGTTCTGCATCAATCATAAACCAATCGACAATACTTACAACAGTTGAAACACGGCTCAACCAAATTAGGAGTGTCCCCAACCATTTCTCGCCATTAGTTGCCAGGTGTCCCCAATCTTATGGCTAGATTGTCATTGCCATAACCATCATGCATTGAATCCAGGTCTAGTCTGAATGTCCAACTCTGAAAGTTGGAGATATTTAATGAAGACTTCTTTGAATGTGGGCATTGCTTTCTCTGTCCACGCTTTCCAAAAGGAACTTAAGACATGTGCTCTTCAATCACTCTACACGTCGAACGACTCTATACTAAACCGGGGACAGGAACTACCACTTTATATATGTGATTTAGGCGCCAACATCCCTGCCCTCTTGTATCCTATTTGAGAACTAACGCCGAAATCATTGCAAGAGCAAAGTTGTCAAATTGAAGTGAAATCATTTAATGTGATTAAGAGTTATCCTCAGAAGAGTTGATAAACATTTAAATAAATTAATAGTTTTGCAAAAATATACATAATTTGTAAGGAATTTCAATAATTATATTAATTCATAAATAATTCTATTCATAATTAGAGGTAACGATAAACGGCTGAAACGGAATCAGTTTAGAGTTTTGGTGACATTTAATAATCCATTTCGGTCTCACAAATACCAAAGACTCGTTTGAAAGACACGCCTAAAGACAAACAATTAAATAAAGTTCTACAGAAATAGGAAAATAAATGATACCTGTTCAAAATCATCATTCCACACCGAATTTGTGACAACGTATTTAACTTTTTCTGATAGGCTTTCCTCCAAATTACTATAGGATTTAGAAGGAATATTCAATTTTAAATGATAGAATAGTGGACAGAATACGAACCCGTTGTGGGAAGTAATATATTCAGTCAACAATTGTTTTTCTTTGTCCTCAAAGGGACCGGAAAACCAAAAACATCTTCCTTTAAAAATATCAATTGCATGAGAACTTGTGCTTTGATTTTGATTGAAATTAATGTTATTTGTATTATTATTTGCGCTGTTATTGTCGGTCGACTCGTCTGTTTCCATATCATAAATCTCATCATTGGTGTCGTTATCATTAGTTTGTTGGTCATCACTAATACTGTTTTGATGAAAACCAATCACTTCTCGCATTTGTGACTCTTCTTCCTCGTCCTCATCGATGTACTGAATTGGTTTTTGATTATTAAGAACTGGCGGTACATAGTCTTGGTCATCGTCATCCTCATCTTCTTCGTCGTCTGAAAAGTCGCCCAAAACATACCTAGTTATTAGACATTCATTAATTAAAGTTCAATAAAGGGGAAGAATTTAATGCCTTTTCCAACTCAAGAGTTTCTTTTGGTTGAATGAGTCGTAAATCCACTTTTCGGTAACGATTCGACCCTTTTTGGTCTTCACTTCATTAAACTTCGGAGTGTTAGCGAAAGCACATCTGTTTACACATTAAATGAATATAAATTAGTGGTTAATAAAATCCAATGTTTTACATCAAATGAGTGCAGGTCTGGTCCCAATCGGGTCTGTATTTGGCTCCCATTTTTGTGGCTTTATCTCTGATTTCACTCCGTTTTGGATTAACAAAACCGCTTAACGCAAAGACAACCCCAGACATCATTTCGTTGAAAGGTTTATTCTGAGCCACTCTTCGGGATCTTTTAGGCGGAGAGGGGTCCGTATTTCGACCTGATGTTGAACTACTCGGCATTGAACTGTTGGGTACTCTTTGGGAAATTTTTGGGGACGTTTGCGAAACATTTGGTTTGGATGTAAGCGAAGAATTGGGAGACTTTTGCTTAGTTTTCTCAGGTTTTGGAGAATTTCCAGTCAGTCCAACGGCTGCCCCCAGAGATGTCCTCTTCGGTGGTTCACTCGACTGATTGTTTCTTTTGGCGAACAAAGAACCCGAGTTTACGTCCGACTCGTCGTCTTCATTGGCAGCACTTCTGAGCCGAAATGGCCCGAAGTTCGTTTTGGTCACAATTTCATCCATTTCTTCGTCATCTCCTGTAGTATTAAATCTAACAAATGCTAAGCCATAAGAAATCTCCTGAAAAATAAAATTCAATTAATGACATATCAATAAAATAAAGCGACACAAACCCTATTGAATGGCTGTTTGCAGACAATCTTAAATCTGTTCCACTTGTCGTTTCTGGAGTTCGGCGAAAGTTTGTCTTTCGGAAACTGTCGGATTCGGTTACAGTTATTTAATGACTTACTATCGGATGGAGTCATGAATGAAGAGGTGGACAGTAGTACTTGAAATCGGGGCTTCGGGTCTGACGAGTTGGCCACCAATACTTCGATAAACGCGGAACAGTCGTTTCCGATCTCAATGCTGTCCACTTTCTGCGGTTCTTTGAGTTCGAGTATAACGAAAGCGCTTTCCTCCCATTCCTTACACTTCCAAGACTTGAAGTCTTTGGTTCTCAACAAATTGTTTGCCACCAATTGATTGACCTTTCATTCAAACGGTAATTAAAATCAATTCAAGACTTGATTGGGAAACAAACTGACCGAGTCTTCAGAGCTCTTGCCAATGATTTCTTCAAACTTTAGTGTCGGCATTGTTTGTGTGGTAATCGACTAATTGTTGTAACAATATATCCAAATTAAAGACAATTAACTGAAGGAGGTTTCAAAACATTGCATAACTTTATCGCAATATGTTTTCAGTTCTATAGTCAATAACGTTTAGAAAACAAATTTAAATTAAATGTGAGTTAGGCTTACATTTGACAAATTCTGTCGAAAAGGGGACTTATTTTATGACAACATTTATGAATGTATTTGTCATTCAATTGGCGCCAAAAATAATTAATTAGTTAAGCAATGGTTAGAAGAAACTTAAACCTCCCGCTTGTCATTCATAAGGAGTTCCTGTTCTGTAATATCTTGGTCAGCATCTTAAAATAGCTAATTTTTCAAAAATGCATTCAATATCAATATGTATATTCAAATTTCATATATGTTATACAAAGATTTATAATACGATTAAAGTTTCGGAATTCAAAACTTTAAAACTTTAATTTCTTATTGAATTTCTTTGAATTGGTTTTAAATTTCTGTAGAATTGTCTTCAAAGTTGAGGTAAAATAAATGATTAATTAGTTGTGTTCAGTTGAACTATGCTTTACAACAACTTGGTTAAGTTTGTCCTAATTTTAACAGCGATTAAGTTGTGTGAAGGGGCATTTGAGACAAAGGACCTGACTAGTGATGGCTTCCAATTGGATTGTATTCTAATTCATAATAAGATCCGAGAAAAACATTGCTCTCAACCAATCAGATTCAGTAATAAAGTAAGTCTGTGTTAATCAACATTTATATTCACTTCAATGAATTCACTGATCATTTAATTGAAAGCTGAAAACATTGGCCACAAGAAGAGCAACATTCTTGGCTCAAAACGATGGCAAGCGTTACACTCGTATTCCTGACCCGACTTTCGGTGAGAATGTGTACCGACACAGATATAGAGAAAACTCGACCAAAACCAACTGTAAGGCAATTGCTCTGAAGTGGTATAAAGGGAAGCGTCGTTTCAATTGGAAATCCCAAAACTCTATGGTATCGGGTACTCGAAGTTTTGCACAACTTGTTTGGAACTCTACTCAAAGGATAGGCTGCGCTTCTGTCGCTTCTATTGGTCAGAGCGGTCACGTATTCACAGTTTGCAATTACTTTAATTCAGTCAAATTTTCTGTCAATTCAACTGAAAATGTGTTTTCAATTGAAAAATGCGACCAAATATTGAGTAGAAGAAGGTTTAGATACAAGGCTTTGACAACTGGCGAATGGCTTCAGCATTGCATTAGTGTCCACAACACTCTCAGAAAACTTCATTCTGTAGAGCCTTTGACCATCAATGCAGAGGTAGGTCTTAATTATCTAACTTAATCCAATCAATAAACACTTGTTGGGAACAGATATTCCAAATGTCTCAGAAGAGAGCCATAGAGATGGCTGAGAAAGGCTTTCGATTCTTTCGACACAAGACCTCAAAGTACGGCGAAAACATTCATTGGTCTAAAGCCAGTCAAACGAATGGTTCCCTCAATTGCAACGTATCTATCAATAAGTGGTATCAAGAAAAGGATAACTATGATTGGGATTCACGTCTTAAGCACACTGGAACAGTTCGTCATTTTGTTCAAATGGTTTGGAAGGCAACCAATACTATTGGCTGCTCTCAAGTACAGAATGTCGAAGAAGAAAAAGGCGGTATTTATACGGTCTGTATGTATGACCCGAAGGCCGGGACTGGAGATGTAGAGCAGCAGTTCGACAATGTGTTTCCTGATTATAGCGATGTAGTCACACAAAGCCTAACTTTCACTCCCGGAGCTCATGACTACGAGCGTAACGACGAGTTGGACGAAGAAACAGAACTGGAAAAGGAATTCAAAGATGTCGACGACATCATCGACACAAGAAAAGTGTTCGACAGACAGACACCGGCTCCCAGTCTCGAGGATATGTTCATTAAGACGACCACAGAATTCAATGGATTCGATCGAAGCGAATATATTCATAAGAGTAAAGGCTTGCGGCGAAAGAACTGATTCTAGTCTTACATTAGTTTTGAATTTCAATCGATTGGCATTTATTTGGAAATATTTGAAATTTAATCACTTATTCTATAACTTTATCTAATATTCATTATTATATTCATTGATTGCTTAATCAAAATATTTTTCAAAACAATTTCTATTGTATTCGTGATTATTATTTGGCAACGATTATAAACTGAGCAATAAATTAGAAAATTAATTGAAGCAATTTAATCGATTGTTACTAAAAGTGCAATCATTCAAATAATTTCCATTTGCAAAGACTTCTAGCAATAAAGTTAATGAAACGATTGGCGTTCGGTTTGTTTCGTCGTTTGGTTTGATTTTATAATAATTTGATAATTTTTTAACAAAAAAAATCTTACATTTAAATGATTAGAAACACAACTGAAATAACATAATTGAAATCATAGCTAACATTAAAATATATAAAAATTTGAGAAATTAAACACAAATTATAATCAAAGCAGTCATTCGTTATTAAAATATTTGATTTGTTTTACGTTTTTTAAGTGATTTTCTTATCAGAAGAGATTTTATATTAAAAATTCAGATTCGATGAAAAAATTGGTCGCAAATCTCGAATGAATGGCAAAACTATGTATGAGAATGAGGTCATCCCAATAGCTCGAACTCTTCGTCAGAGTCACCCGTATGTTCCAATTCAGTAAATGATTCGGTGCCGACAGAATTGAGCGCTGAGTTGATCGACACATTGCTGTCAAACTGCTCCTCATATTGAGGCCAATGAGGAGGTCTTTCTTTTGTCAGTTCAAACAATGACTGTTTTTCACCAAAAAGGAGATGTTTTAGGACTAAATGACACCAATTGTCGAACTCTTCTTCTGTGTCACAATAGAAGCACAAAGCGATGGACGGGTCGAGTTGATTGATGTCCATTCGAGAGGCTTTAGGGCAGTGATAACTGGAGTCCTCTGCATCTGATTCGTCCAAATTGACGAACTGTTGAGTGGTGTGCGGGTCTAAGAACACCAAATCGTTGGCCACACATCCGATGAAATATAAGGCGTGATTGGGTCGGCCACCGATTATACCTAACGTTTGCTTCATTGCAAATGTTGTCTTAAGTAACTTAAAATATATTGGATTTATTTCTGATAAACCCAACCGCAGAGGAATGAAAAGCACTAAAGGTTTCCACGACTTCTTCACATTTTCCTCATTATCTTCACTATTAGTTGCCTCTGAAGAAGGTTTACAGGAATTTTCTAATCAATTTAAAACTGATTAGCAATGGTTTGAGACAATTAGTGGTCATCACTAGTACTCACTTATCTCATTGATGACAACCATATTATCCATCGCCACATGAATGACAATATTATTCCATTTGTCAAAAGAACTCAGTTTTCTGTAAATAACAATCCGTTTGAATATGAATTAGATTTACCACAAATTGTGGCAATACTTCAAGACTTGAGCGATAGTGTTGGGTCCGAACCAATTGCCGACAGGCTTTCCTTCTGAAGCCCCCATTTGTGCGATTTGATGGATGGAATAAATACAAGTCTTTTTGTCGTCAAAAAGTTTAAGTACTTCTCTATACTGAAGGTCTGCCTCTAATGACTGGTTTTGTGTCCACCGCCAGTCTCTGGACAGGTGTCGGATAATCAAAGCCTGAGCTAAAGCCATTTGTCCGCACCTCAACATACAGCCCCAACCACTGTCTGCCGTATGTCCGTTCGGACCACCGATTGGGACGAAGTTTTTCCGATAAGTGATCCAAATTCGAGATTTTATGTCATCTCGAAGTTCTTCCAGTTCTGTGCAAACAATGGGCACAAACATTAAGACATTTGTCCAAAAAAAAGGACTAAATTGTGTCAAACCGTGTAATGAACTGTATTTTTTGCCTAATATCCAAACGGGTTCTTCAGTTGGCGGGAAGTCGTCGTAGAGGTCAGCGGACGACTCGCCATCATATGACCACAGGTCCGAAACTAATGACACAAATTGAGATTAAGTGAGACAAATGGACGAATCAATTGAATGGTAATTGAACTGACAATAAGCGTTTGGCGCAGAACTGATTGCCATTGAATACAAATCCATTGATAGCAACAAAATGACTGAAACTGTGATCAGAAAAATAAATATTTTGATGGATAACTCAAAATGAAGACAATTTGCGATTAATTCAGATAAAAATGGTATTGAATTGTTGGCTAAAATAAACATCGATTGAAACGAAGAAATGAATTGAAGTCTCAAACATTTTATTTGTGTTTCAATGAATCGATGAAAATATTGAAATCAGAAAACATTTGTTTATCGCTTTGAAAGCAAATAACGTCTCTATTAGTCGATCAGACGTTTCACTGTTTTGGGGACAAAAAAAATTGAAATAATTGGTGAAGGGATCGACAGATTGGGGTTGTATTTGATGTCTAACTTTGATATATACGTCGTTTTATTCTCACTATCACTGATGTCTTTAAACCCAAAGAGTACGCAATAACAGCTGTCACCATAGCTACCAATAATGAGCAAGGACATTAATAATCAATTTATTCACTAATTCAATTGAATTCAATGATTCACTCATCTCAACAAATCTTAATAGTGCACATAAGAATTAGAACAAGATTACTCTTAATTGAGGCAATCTTTGCACTAAATTTGCAGAATCAGTTAAATCAAATAAATTGAATGTACAGTTGAATATAAGTTATAAGTTCGGGGCAAATTTTGTCTAATCGTAAAAATAAAAATGTTATTTCATTTGAATAATCAAGGTTATATGACTTTTGGGTCATTGAGCGTTCACTTCAACATAATATTTTAAATGTTATCTTGTAAAATATGATAGCTATATAGATTATATACTGGAAAATGTTCTACAGAATCTGGGTCAATTGCATGAAAGTTGTCAAAACTTTACCCATAATTCTTTTTTGAAGTTAAATAGGAATTTTGGTTAATTTTACTAGATATTATTGAAAGTAATTAATTCTTTAATAGGAAATATTTTAATGTTTTACTCATTATACCTGGAATACAATGAATCAGGGAATGGCCAAGGAGAAGGCAAGTTTTAGCTCGGCACATGTCCCTAAACTTGATGAAAATGAATTTATGATAAAAGTTAAACAGAATTTTCGAAAAGTAACAAAAACTAGATTGAGGCTTTGCAAAATACCCATTAATCCAACTGAGGTAAAATACCTTGGCTATCTCTTATTGAATTTGCTTTCCTATCAAAATCGATTCCATATTTCACATGAATATTAATGACTGAAATTTTGTTAACCTTTATGTGGATGAGCTCTTTTTGTGTCATTAGAAGTCCAAAACAGACCTCTAATATGACTATCTATACAAACTTTTTTTAGTTTTAATGAAGTTTTTGATTAATTATTCGTTTAATATCCCGAACAAACTTGAAATTATAATATGAATTTTGGACAAAAAGAGTGAATTTAGTAAATTATCAAGGACTTTGACTCATGAGAACAACTAAACTATGGCTAATGAATCCATTGGTTCACTTGTGTCTGAAATTCCCACACATTTCGACAATTTTTTTCGATATTAATCAGTAAAACATTTAATGGAAAATATCATTTAGTCCTTCAATAAAGTCAAACAAAATCCATTTTAATTGTTTTCTAAAATAGATTTTTACGACTATTACCAAGTTTTGAAGTATATAATTGATTAAATTATGTACCCTCTCCCCTACCCTCGTCTGTGTTGACTGTGAAGATTTATTCTTATATTGTGAAAAAATGATGAAAAAGCAAAATTGAAGATAAACATTGAAAGAGGGTTTCTCCTGACTGTTCTGTTTTCATTTTCCATAGATTCTAACATTTGCTTAACATGAATTGCCAAGAACATTTTTTGATTATAAAGTTTCAAATCTATTCTTTAGTGATATTATGGTGTTCTGAGCCATTGGTAACTTGAAAACTACTAAATAGATCTGATTTTATTCGATAGAATATTCTGAGTGGAACAATATTTAATGAGTACATAGACTGTGCCATAGATTATGTGGTGAACCTGACCTATAAAATAGTAATATTGAAAGAATATCTCGAATATATGGCACAGAATATCAATTAATTTGATTGAAAACAGGAATCATAGCGCAAAACATTTGTGAACTCTGAGTATTTATAACCAGAAGGAAATACAACAAAATATTGTACAAAATAATAGAATTAGTTATGTTTTGGAAACAAACAAAACCCTTTCGGTCACAGATATTTGCTTTTGAACACAATTTGGGCGTTCATTAATTTCAGGCTTACTTTCATTATCTGTTTAACTGAAAACGAATTACAAAAATATAATTAATTTGTTTCCAAAGTGTCTCTTCTTCATCGAGTAGTAATCAAATTATAAGTGTTTATAACTGTTTGACAAGATTAATCCAGCATATTTGCAATTGTTTTTGTCAGAGCCTAGAGTCACATTGAGACACTTGCTTGGGATCGATAACCGAGGTTATGATAGAAATGTTGAAACGCCTCCGCTATGAATATTATATGAAACTGATTGACTTATTTGTGCTAATCATTCATTAAAAGTTGTAATCCTTAATATAAATATTATTTTTCTTCAAAGAAAGTATAATTTTCTTCAATTATTTGACTTTTAATGCCAAATGTCATGAAATATAGTAATAACTGGAATTTTGCTGCCAAAAGTCTTATGGCATTGGAAGTGCTCGGGGCGAGTTAAGGCAAGTGAACGCCTTAATTATATCAACGGCGACACCGACTGAATAATACTCTATTAATACAGTTATGTATTATTTGATTCTGTTTTGCGATCAGTTGTAATGGCATGGCTTAATACCTTTCTGTCGACTGAGCGAATGCGCACATCATATCCCGAATGCAACCAACTCTTCCCCAAACAGTTTAACGGTTGACTCCAAAGATTTTAATACAAAACTGATTCATAACTTTGTTTAATAAAAAATGAAATTATGAGAGTTATGTGCCTTTCAATCAATTTGTGATATGAGTAACGACTGAACACATTGAAAAAAATGAGCAGGTTCAAATTATAGAGAGATCAATAAGCGATCAATCGCTTGATAGTTAGTGAATAATTGTCTCAATAAATGAATTCAGATCAATACCAGGAACAAGTTTGTGAATTTAGTTTAAATTCAGATGAAAATATGAACAAAATATGACCAAGTTTATGAAAGATGCGGCCACATCACCCACCGTCCCCATCATACCACAGCAGTACTACTGTGCGGTCACGTGTTGTAATAGCAATAACTGTAAGCCTTCAACGATTTTGAAAGGAGTTAAAAACCCCTACTATTGTCCCAATCGGGAAGTGCTTTCAAATGGCGTTCCCAACAGTTATAGCTTTTCGGGAAATACTACTCCATATACACCCAGTGTATCGCCGCACTGCATGGCAGTCGATCACTTCTATACAAGTGGACACGGATGCTTCAGACGAGCTGTTCCAACCATGCCTTTAATGATGGCACTAATATTGTCTTTACTCAATTTAGTCCTTCCGGGTTCAGGTAAAAAATGCTTCACTAAATTTCAAAATATCGATTTAATTGTCAAACAATGTAGAGTCTAAACATTTCCATTTGTGTCCAGCAAGCTTTCCTTTTCATGATTAACTAGAAATACTCTTTTTGATGTTTATTAGATTTATTGGACTATAAATATCAACAAAAGTTATAACCGTTTATTCAAACAGTTCTCTGAAAATACTCTTATTTTGAAATGAATTTGTTTTCGTTCCCAACATTTTGTTATTCAAATCATTTTAATTAGAGTTTAAGTGAAAAACTTTTAATGAATTTTGTGATATAAAAATATTCTTGTTTTTTGTCACAAAATAGATGATCGCGATTATTCTCTCGACATTTATTAAAAATTACTTACAAGCTATTCACTATGGTTTTTACTCTTTAGTTTAATTTCTGTATTGGAAGTAGTATTTAAAACTTATTTTCAAAACTCTCCTAATAGTGTCAGAAGAGAAAAATGTTTTTCTTGATTACTAAGATTTAAGTTTTGAAGGACAAAATGAAACTATTTTTAATCGATTCTTAACAACAAATACTTTTGATTTCCATATTGACTGTTAAAATAAGAATCCGATATCCTTGAACGTACAAAAGAATAAACAACTAGTCCATTGCAGGAAATTGTTTTTCTCATTTCGTCTTGAATAAATAAAAATTTGCAATTAAGTTATAATTATATCTGACATTTGAAGTTCTTGTAATCAATAAGTTGTGCTGGCTCTGTCTCAGTTTTCCGTTACTGATTGAGAAAATTGCCAGATGCATTTTGTAAAATTTGTAGAATAGGAATAGAATGAATTGTAAGACGAATTATGCGTTAATATAATAAAATACATACTTATTTCAATAATCGATTAAAACGATTGAAACGGAACGGCGATATTGAACTCTAACCTTGACATATACCAGCGTTAATAGTTATCAAGAGTATAAACGCAAGAATTAATGCAATCATAGAATAAAACAAAGTTTTGGTTCACAAAGTATTGCAATTCATATAAAATTCATGTTTTATTTTAATAATTACGGTTTAATAGGATCGGTATCGCACGCAAAACAGTCCGCAAACAGTAGGTCTGGTGTCGAGTAATTTGTTTGTGAGGCACGTCTGGTAATGAAAATGTGTACCTGATTAGAGTGGCAATTCTGAATGTGGGACAGCACTAACATTAACACAATCCTAACCTACGATTAGTCACCGAAGCCATTCATTTATCGATCGATACTTTTTTTTACAAAATCACTCACAAGTCAGAGAGCCCTGTTCACATTTATATTATTCTAGATCAACCAGATTACATCAATCGATATTGAAACTTTTAATTATTAAACGATCTATTATTTATCAATAAGCCTGAATAGTTGTATAACTTAGCTTGCTCATTAAAAAATTAGACTTGTTAAAGAATATAGGCTTTGGATTTAATAAATTTTTAAAATTATGTTACTGTTATTATGAGCTGTAACATGATCAGTTTGTTATTTTACTTTTTGCCAAGCAAAATTCTGAATTTTATAAAATTTGTCTTTTAATGACAGGAACACTATTAGCGTCGATAGCAATACTGTTCGGATGCAACACAGAGTATGGCAAAAATCATTGGTTCAAAGCATTCTTCATCTGTTTTTGTTCAGCAATTCTTCAGATAATTACAGCTATTTTTGTATTCGGTTGGGTTTGGAGTATAATGTGGGGAATCGTCTTCATTAAGAGTGAGTACCATTTATATGTTCAAAATCAATGTCAGTATCACCTTATCAGTCAATAGTGACATTTATAACTACTTTTTAGTTGCAATTATCGATAGAAGACTAAAAGACGACTTCTGTTCTGAAAATTAATCAGTTTTTGATTTTTCAGATTCGTTACGATATGGCGACAAAAGAGATATCTATACAATGAGTTTGTGTTAAATATTATCTAATACTCGACACAATCAGTTAGTATTCGATGCAATTATCAAAATATTCAATCAACTTGGAAAAATACTCTCAGAGATTAGCTCCCTTTCCATTGGGAGCTACTTCTGAGCCAATTTCTGATTCCATTTCAAATAATTTATAATCAAATCTTTATTAACACAAGAATTGAGTTTTTATTTCAATTCACTGTAATATTCATTCAAATGACAATAAAACTAATGATTTTATTTTCAAAATCGTTGTTTTAAAACTGAGTTTTGAATGGGAAGTACTTGTGTCCGGTGACAATTGGTCCGTTCCATTTCAGGTGGATGATTCTGCCCTCTTCTCCTCTATCAAAGCTCTCAATAGTTGCTAAGTCTTCGGGGGTTAGTTCGAAGTCAAAAACATCGATATTTGAAATGATTCGGGAAGGGGTCACACTTTTGGGGATGACCGCTACTCCGCGCTCAACCTGGAATCTGATTAGAATCTGTGCAGTAGTTTTGTTGTATTTTTCAGCGATTTGTTTGATCTTCGGATCTTCCAACAGGGAGGGGTCTTCTGGCTTAGCCCAAGGCCTGTCCGGTGAGCCCAATGGACTGTAAGCTATTCATTGATAAAAATATTAGTCTTTTGATTTGAAACTAATTGTGAGTAAATACCTGTGACTACAATATCTCTTTGGCGACAGAAATCAATCAGTTTCTTCTGATTCAGATATGGATGACATTCGACCTAATGTTAGCAATTGATCCAATCAGTGATAGTTACAGAAAATTATTGTATAACTCACTTGATTGACAGCCGGTCTAATTGTGGCCTCTTTGATGATGCGCTCAATTTGTTGGGAATTAAAGTTGGAAACACCGATTGATTTGACTTTTCCTGTTTTGAGGACGTCTTCTAAGCCTTTATAAGTCTCTAAATAGTCGATATCACTGACGAGAACCTCTCCCTTGTCATTCTTGGGGAACTTTTCTTCTCCCTCTTGATATCCAAGCGGCCAATGGATTAGATATAAGTCTAAATACTGAAGACCTAAGGCTTTGAGGGACAGATCGAGATTGAGCTGAACTCGTTCTCTCTTGTGGTAAGTGTTCCACAGTTTGCTTGTAATGAAGAGCTCCTCTCTCTTGACTTTTCCCTCATCAATGGCCTCTTTGATAGCGCGTCCGACTTCCTCTTCGTTACCATAAGCATAGGCGCAGTCAATATGTCTATAGCCGGCATCGATGGCTGCTCTGACAGCGTCATAGACCTTTCCTTCGGGTGCCTTCCAGGTTCCCAAACCAACCAAAGGAAAGTCTTTTCCGTTATTGAGTTTAACTGTTTTTGCGGCCATCGTTGGTAACAAACAAATGGAAAGTCTATTAATTGGAACAAAGGTTTTAATCACTTAATGGTTTAATTTGATTAAAGTCTTGCCTTAAGGTCTGGACTGACAATAGACTAATGAAAAGCTGTTCTAATCTACTCCCAGGCTATCACTCATTAAATGACTTACCCAATCATAATATCGACAAAACTTGATAACAACATTTGATATAATTTTAGTCACTAATTGGCTAAAAACAAATTTTTTGCACTTTGATCAAGGTTACTACTAAATCTCTCAGCTTTCTGTCAAATCAATTACAGTAACATTGACTTCAAACTAAATTTTAGGCATTAATAGTACTTTTTCAGTGCAATTAATCTAAAAATAGAATTACATTACCTTTTATATGCTTGGTGAATTAGACTGGAATTTTCAAAAATGTTTTTATTGTACAATAAATTGCAACCTAAAGCCAGGAACAAATAAAAAATTGTTTTGATATCCCTTAGAAAACAGGGTTTACTGACAATTCGTCGATAGAGTTCAGAATAGAAGTTCAAGGCCCCTTAATAAATAGTTACATTTGAACAAGCATTTGAACAAATACTATACAACGACCCCGATTCTGATAAATATTGATTTTATTATTTTTTAAGGGTGAAGCCTTAAACTTCAGTAAAACCTAAAGTAATTTTAATCGTAAATTAAAGTATAAACTTATAGGGTGATATATGGAGGCGACTCATTTTCACCAAAATCTAGGAGGATATAGGGGTATATTTAAACAAGGGTTTACCTCAAACCTAATCCCCACTACATTTACACCTTTATTCTAACCTTTATACTAAAATGGCGGATGGAAATGGGGACAAGAAGCCCCCATTTTCCGCCATTTCGTTTCTAAATACGTTTATTCCAGAGATAGACATAGGGGTATAGTATGTATACCCCCTGAGGTGGGGAATTTGCTAAAATACCCCCCGAGGTTTGTGAAAGATTGTGAGAAACGCAGAGAAAAGGACCCCCCTCCCTCAAAAATTGCCGCCGCGCGGAGTGCGTCGGCCATTTTTCCTCAAATTTCCGCTATTTTGTCTGCCATTTTCGGTAATTTTATCGATTAAACTGAATTTAAACTGAATTAAAGGCAATTTAAGCTAAATTAAGCTTAACGTAACTGGATTTAGGCAAGAATAAAGAACAAAATGGCGTTTCCGGTGTTACTTTCGGCCGCCATCTTGGAAAAATACCCTCCCCTCCCTAAGTTCTCGGACCTTGGCTATCTCTGGTTTATTCCATTAAATTTAAAGGGTGAATTAGCTTAATTAAACCACAATTAAGCTATTTCAGCTATGCAATTTACCTAAATTTCCTAAATTAAGGGACAAAATGGTTTATTTTTGGTCACCATTACTGAAAAATTGCAATTTTTTAGGTTGGTCAGTTTGTATAGGGCAATTTTTTAAACCTAGGGGGATAAATCACCAAATCTCGGATCTTGAGGGATATTTCAGGAAATTCCCCTGGACACTCCTGTTTATTAAGATCTTTAATTGAAAATATCTGAAATATTCAATAATTGTAATTTTGTTGTGGTTTAGAAATACACCATTTTTAAGCAAGAATTAAAAAATAATAATAAATACAATATTAGTTTTCCTATTTTTATTGTTTTAGTAGAACTTCTTAGGCTATGGTAGGGGAAGAGGGAAATTAAAGTGAGTTATGGTGAAATTACATACGAAACTTGGCTATTGTAGTAAAAAATGAAATAATCATGATTCATTGACTAATAAACAAATGATGAGAACTTTTTTACACTACAGATGTTGTGTAAAAATGGCTTCAATTAGTTTTAAATCATTCAAAGCATTCTCTTTAGATAAAATAATCTATATTTAAATTGAATTGGCTTGGAAAAACTTGAGTAAATGAATACCCAGGTTCAACACTTTGACAACGTAGTGTAACGTACAGTTTAGGGGAAAAGGTTGTAGAAAAAGAGAGCGCCAACAAAAGTGCGCCAAACTTTTCTCATTGGCTGCGAAGTCAACAAAAAGTGGCGCCAATTAAAGGACAATACAATTGACTGAATAGACACCAAAACAAGTCTTTCGGCCAAAAGTTACTCACATTTGCTTTGTTTTGGACACAACTCAAGACATTATGAGTGAAGAAATTGGTATTTAATTTATTTTAAAGTCTTTATTCCGATTCAATTGATTTAATCGATTGCTTAAAATTTCAGTTAAGACAAGAGACAGACGTAAAGCGAGTAAACAACTGTCGAAGAAGTTGTCCGCTTTGGAAAAGTTGAGACAATTGAAGGGATCGAAGAATAAGTATGAGTTGGAAGATGAGGACGATATCTACGAGGAAGTCGATGAAGAAGAGTACTGTCAGATCGTGTCTAAGCGCCAGAGGGAGGACTGGATTGTCGACGACGACGGTCAGGGCTATGCCGACACCGGCAGAGAGATCTTCGACGACGACTTCGACGAAGAGCCTTCCATTTCCAGACATGAATCCAAGAGTAAAAAGAAGAACCCCAACAGACGGTCACTCATTTCCGACGAAACCGAACAAAAGTCGGCCAAAAAGACATCGAATATCAAAGACATGTTTATGAGAAGTCTGGGAAACAAGTCGTCCACCAAATCGATCAAAGAGGTTGAGATCAATGAGGAGGAGTTGGACGGATTCATCGACTCCATAAGTAGTGCTTCCAACAGATCCACGCAGAAAGCCATGAGTTCAACGCCTAAACCATTGAAATTAACGCGAAAAATAGGATCAGAGACTAAAAGTCCGAATCCATTCGCAGCAAACAGTTTGTCTAAAAGAAGTGCTAAAAGAATGACAAATGGAGCGAATGAACCACCGATGAAGAAGAGGTCACTTATGTCTGGCGGTGACTATAATTTTGATGAGTTGTTCGATGACGAAGACTTTAAATCCTTCGACGAATTTGATTCTAAACCAATGCCTGAAGAACCAAAAGTCAAAACAATTGAAGAAAAATCAGACAAAAATGTTAACGAAGGCACAAAAATTCATTTAACTGATGGAGAATGGATTGCATCAAACGATAACAACGACATCCAATCCCTTCCCTGTGCGGCCGTTTTGCCTAAAGAGCTGCCCTTCGAGATGGACGACAAGAACAATAAACTGATTTCTTTTTATTGGTTCGACGCATACATCGATTACTTCAAGAACCCGAGTGTTGTCTATTTGTTCGGCAAATTATGGATTAAAGAACTTAAAAGATATGTCAGTTGTTGTCTTCAGGTCAGAAACATTGAGCGCCGAATATATTTGCTTCCGAGGAACCACTTCTTAGACGACAAGAGCCAAAAAGTGACTCTTGAAGACGTTTACGATGAGTTCAATGATGTGATCGCAAAGAAGTATAAAATAACTCAATTCCGGTCCAGAAAAGTGACAAAAAAGTATACTTTCGATAACAAAGACATTCCCGTTGAGGCCGAGTATCTCGAAGTTCTCTATTCGGCCACTCATTCAGCGCTACCGTCAGACATGACATCGGGTAACACTTTTAGCCATATTTTCGGAGCCAATACGTCAGGTCTGGAGAACCTAATGTTAGACCTAAAACTTGTGGGCCCTCAATGGCTAACAATTAAGAATCCGGAAATATCTGATCCACCGGTCAGTTGGTGTAAAGTCGAGCTAATCGTAAACAAAGCAAATTCTCAGATCTCTGTTGACGTCAACCAAAAGCCTTCGCCAGACTTCACGTTAATTTCGCTCAACATTAAGACATTTGTCAACCAAAACACCAAATTGAATGAAATAATAGGTATTTCCTGTTTAGTCGACAGTTCATTCAATTTCCACAAAACAAACATCAAAACCAAATACGATTCCCATTTCTGTGCCATAACTAAGCCCTCCAACAGCTGTGGAGTTACCCTTCCCTATGATTTTAATCCAAAAATGGCGCTCAAGAACTACAACAAGACAAGAGTTGAGTCGTTGAGCTCTGAAAGAGAACTTTTGAACTTCTTTATGGCAAAACTGCATCAATTAGATCCGGACATCATTGTCGGCCATGACATCTATCACTTCGATTATGATCTTCTTTTGTCCCGCTTTGCGCACTACAAGATATCCATGTCTTGGAGCAAATTGGGGCGTCTAAAGAGATCAGGTGTTCCCAACAGAGCTAAAGATAAGAACGGATTGTGCGGTCGTCTGGTCTGCGATATTAAGATTTCCAGCAAAGAATTGATTAGAGCCAAGAGCTATGATTTGACCCAATTGTCGACACAAATACTGAAGAAATCTCGTTTCGAAGTGGAACAGCACTTATTGGCCAACTTTTATCAGTCATCGAATCAACTCTTAAGACTAATCGATCTGTTTATGAAAGACAACGATTTGATTATAAACATAATGTATGAGTTGAATGCTCTGCCACTCGCCCTACAAATCACTTCAATTGCTGGTAATTTGCTTTCGCGAACACTTCTCGGGGGTCGGTCTGAGCGAAACGAGTATCTGCTGCTCCACGCCTTCCACGCCAAGAACTTCATTTGTCCGGACAAAGTTTACTCCAACAAGCAAATTGACTTCAATGCTATGGATGCGGGCTCTGTGCCACAGAAGGCGTCGCGGACCAAAAAGGCTGCCTATACGGGAGGACTGGTTCTCGAACCAAAAGTTGGATTTTATGACCGCTTTATTCTGTTGATGGACTTTAATTCATTGTATCCCTCAATCATTCAAGAGTTCAATATTTGTTTCACAACTGTTTCCAGAAATATTCCACAAACCATTGATAATAACGAGGAATTCATTCCAGAAGTGCCGGCTTCAGGACTGCCTGAAGGTATTCTTCCCAATGAAATCAAGAAATTGGTTGAAAGTCGTCGCGAAGTGAAGAAACTAATGTGTAATCCAGACCTAAGTTCAGACCTTAAACAACAGTATGACATCAGACAGAAGGCACTGAAGCTGACGGCCAACAGTATGTACGGATGTCTGGGCTTTTCTTTCTCCCGATTTTATGCCAAACCGTTGGCCGCTTTGGTCACATTCAAAGGCAGAGAAATTCTTATGAATACCAAACAATTGGTCGAAAAGATTGGACTCGAAGTCATTTATGGCGACACCGATTCGATTATGATTTTAACCAATTGTCTGAACTTCGATGACGTCAAGTCTATCGGCAATAAAGTCCAGATAGAAGTTAATCGTTTGTATCGACTTTTGGAAATAGAAATCGATGGCGTCTTTCGGTCAATGCTTTTGCTTAAGAAGAAGAAATATGCGGCTCTTACTGTCCAGAAGCTGCCCAATGGAGAGCTCAGTTTTGTCAAAGAAGTCAAGGGTTTGGATATTGTTCGTAGAGATTGGTCTATACTCGCAAAGAGGGCCGGAGAGACAATTCTCGATCAAATTCTATCCATCGATAAGTCCAGTGATATAATTGTTGACAATATTCACAATTATCTGAAAGAACTCTCGCAATTGATTCGAGACAACAAACTCCCGATTGAGGACTTTGTCATCAGTAAGGCTCTGACCAAAAACCCTGAAGAATACCCGGACAAGAAGTTGAGTCATGTTAAAGTGGCCCTCAAGTATAATGAATTGAATAAAGGAAAGAAGTTAAGGAATGGCGACACTGTTCCTTATGTTATCTGCGAGGATGACTCGGGACTGCCGGCCACTCAACGGGCCTATCATTGCGATGAACTCAAAGATGATCCTAAACTTAAAATCGATGTAAAATATTATTTGAGTCAACAGTTGCTTCCGGTTGTGTCCCGACTTTGCGAACCAATAGACGGCACAGATTCCCATATTTTGGCCGAATTTATGGGCATTGAATCAAATGTTAATAATCGGACGCTTCAAGAAGTGGACACTATTTTGGAAGCGGGAGAACACAAATACGATTTGTGTAAACCTCTTATTTTCAAATGCATTAACGAGAGCTGTGCTCAACAAATTCCGATCGACAAAGTGTTTAAGAAACCAGAAAATAATGAAAACACAGAAAACAATGACAAGTCTTTGTCGAAAAAGCGTCTGGAATTGACATTTGGTCAGTGCCCTCATTGTAATGTCGAGTTTAACGAACTGATGGCTCTTCGATTCGAAGTCCAGTTAAGACTTTTGATCAATCAATTTGTCGGACATTTCTATCAGAAGTGGATGATATGTGAAGACCCAATCTGTGACTATAAGACAAGATATTTTACCGGACAGATGACCAGAACTGGCCCTAAATGTCCCAAATGTCGAAACGCTACTCTTTATCCTGAGGTAAGACAATTGCTTTTAATTGATTTAGAATTAATAGTTTAATTGTTAGGTAACTGAGGCTCAGCTTAACCTCCAATTAACTTATTTCAAACATTTACTTGATTTGGAATCGAACGTAAAAAAGTTGTCCTCCGATTCTGATAAAGGTATTTGAAATTTGATGAAAACTGTTTGAGTCAAACAGTATTTATAAGATAATTAATTTTCCAGAGGATGGAAAGCTCCTGAAGGCCCGGTTCGGCAAACTCTATGATCGTCTTAGACAAGTGGTTCAGACGTTTTTGGACTCGAGTTCTTATAATCAAATCGATTTGAATATATTATTCAAATGTCTTCAACCAAAACATTTCATAAAGAATTGACTTATATATTGATTTAAATCATTTAATCACTTCAACTGAAATACCTTTTGTTTGACATAACTTTCAATACTTTTTATTTTATGTAAATTCTAAAATCAATTAAATAATCGGCAAAACGATTGAAATAGTCTTATAAATCCATAACCAGTTTAAACCTATGTATTAATATTGGATTAAAAATTGAAATATTTAGATAACTAAATTGGGTAACAAATACTAATTGACCCTTTCATATGCCATCGAAGGGAATGCAATTTTGTATTCTTTTGGAAATTGATCCAAACTTTTGCTTAAATTCGAAACCAATTTCAGTTGAGAGCCATTCCTATGGAGACGCCAATAGTAGTGACCAATCAGAAGGAAGTCAAACCATATTCCCCAGTTTCTACTGTACTGGTATCCCGAGTCAAGTTCAAAATGATTTTCGGCAAAAGATTGGCAGAAATCCTTCTCTTGAGGAACGACTCCACTCATATGGAAGATTACAAACATGCTAGAGTAAATGATTTGAATAGCATTTCAGAAATAATTATGGGCTCGATATGAAAAGTTTCAGAGACATTATTTTGAAACAACTAAAAAGTGATACAAAGTCTGATCCAATACTAATGAAGAATAAGAAGTTTTATGAATAAGTAAAGCACTATGGTAAATCAGTGATTAGATTTGCGGTCAAATTCTATTTAAGGGAAATTCAACGGAAAATTAATTCAAGTGTTTAACACAAATGGCAGTTGAAATGTCGCGCAAATCATTTCCAAAAATCCAATTATTTATCATTTATTTCAACTGATTTTTATTAGGTTTAGAAATTTGTCTCAAAATGAGTAACAAATCAATGTATCAGTATTTGTCATATTTTATGGTGGTCTTCGAGTTCTTGACAATGTCTCTATTGGTTAACATGGTCTATCATCTATATCCGCCCGAAACTTATTATTGGAACAAAATATGTAGCAAATGCAGCGAGGCCAATGCCAAATACATTTATGTCATTCGATTCACTTTCGGTAAATGCAAAACAACGTTTCAAATGGCGAAGACAACCATCAGAATTGAAGTGTGGGACGCCGACAAAGCCTTAGTTTCGCTCCAAATACCACCAAATCAACTGACATCTTCCACACCCAACTGTCCAAACGAAGGTCTCAATACATTTCGTTTCTTACTGTATAGGAAGGAACCTCTTCTGAACCTCCAACAAGTTATGGTCAATCATAACGGGATGGGCACTATTAATGTGACCACTATTGAAATACAGGAAATGAACTCTCAAGAAGCCAACGTCGCATATATCGGAAGTGCTATTTATAATCTGTCCATAGATAAGGCAACTGTGGCTCAAATGTATCCGTCGGCAACTAAAGAGATGCGACACCTTGAAAAAGGATTGAAGCCTTCCTCCAATCTTCGGTTAATTGAGTTCATCATTCTCTTCTTTGTACCTCTGAATCTTCAGCTTTTACTTCCTGTTTATTTGATTCCGTGTCCGTCGAAAGGGATTTGCAATGATTATACCGATGGCTTTATTTCAATAATATACGCGGGAACAGCTTCTGGCACTTCAGGAGGATTGGTCTTTGTTATACTTTGTCTTATCTATCGTTATATCATTAAGAATTCAGTGATCAAAGGAATAAAGTGCTGTTCTTATCTTCAATACAGTTATCTATGTTTTGCCTTATTATTGGGAATCATCCTCGGGTTAGGTGGCGCTATAATGGCAGCAGAATATAGGAAATTCCCAGGAGACAATCTTCAACCATTCTTCCACGAACTCTATTGGGTGTGGGCCGTTGGAATTGGAGTATCAATCCTTTTGTTATTTTGGTGTCCAATGTTAGCAGCAATCGCTTATGCAATGGGTTTCTTCGATGAGACGGACCATAGGAAAGCAGAAGAGACTGCTGGGGCTAAGAATGTTGCTCCTCTTTTTGATATAACCACACGAACAGAAGAACTCAGTGCTCTGAATAAGGTAAAGAGCACAAAACCGAAATCGCCATCACAAAGCTCAGGAGTATCAAAAACAGAACCAAAATCTGCTGTGTCTTCAACCAGTAAACCATCCAATATTTCAGAAAAAAGTGTTAAAAGGATTTCTTCTACCGAATCGGCGGGTGAGGGATATTACAAAGAATTAATGAAAGGACACGGAAAAGTCAAGTCTGTCTCCCAATACCGAGGAACCGGAAAATGATAGCTCCTATCTCTCAACTTCATTGTAACTGATTATTACTCATCTGTTTTTCAATTTATTTATTTATTATATATAAATAGAATAAAATCTGTTAATTCCAAATACATAATCATTTAATAATATAATAATTAATATAATTAAATATTCTGAAGCAATGAAAGCATAAGTTTCAATCTTTTAGTTTAAAACGAATATTTTCCAGGGACTACTCATTTTTAAACATTTTCCAAAGCATTTAATATAAATTAAACTTGAGTTTTGGCCAGCAATCCATATGACATGTATCTGTTCCCCAATACTTTCAAAGTAACAAATCTAACATTCAGTTAATTTTTGGACATTTTGTGTCTCAATGGCAGAAAAAATATATAAGAATCAAATACAATAGGATTGCGTGTACTGTATATGTGTGGCAAACATTTTACAAATTGGTTTCATTTGTTCCCACAATCAAAACTTTTGCCACTCTATAGCCGTCTATTGAATGTGTCGGCAAATGAAATATTCTTGCATTAGATTGCTTTCAAATGTTCAAAAGAGTGCCAACTTTGAGAAAAAGCACGAATGAAAAGATGTTTTCAAGTATTCATTCAATGAATTCGTTTATTTTGAAGTAAAACTCAACGAGCTCTGAAATACTGTAAGGCTTTGGTCGCAAACTATGTCATTTGTGAAATTCATTCCTCCAAAACTCATTATAAGTTTTTATTAGTTTCATTTAACATTTAATGGAAGCTAGATCAAAATTTCATTTCATATTGAAAAATATTCTGATTACTATCAGTGGCTTATATCCTACTCTTAAATGGGTTGAATTTCCCCTTAATTATAAATATCTGAACTACACAACTGTAGAATTATTCTAGAATTATCAAGTGAAAATTTGTCACATAATTTTTGGTGTAGGATATCTTAAATGTAAATTAATTTATTGGTTCATTGATTTTTAACTTGTTGTTTTTAATTTGAATTAATGAATATCAAATAAAATTTAGTTTCATTTTATCGGTCAATTTTAGCTAATAATTTGAAATAGTCTTGGTAAATTGAAATATTTGAATCCCTTTCAATCCCTTTATTAACTACTCCTTTAAAGGGATTGGAAAGAAGTGACAATCAAAATTAACCAAAGAGAGCAGCAAGGGATTAGATTTTTTTTACTATTACCAAGACTAATTTGAAATAAAAAATAACCCATTGTGAGAGTTATGGTGTTATTCTCATAATTCAATAGTTAAAACATGTATTCTTGAAGTACAGCTGTTGTGAACATAAATGGGAATATTATGTTCACATTTATCACTCATAACTAGGGTTGCAAGCGTTCAAGATTTCACAAGATTTAAGGTTAAATTTAGGCTAAATTTAGGCTAAAAGTTGAGCTTGATTTCAAGATTTAGTCTCAGGTTAAATCTTGACTAGATGGCGCCACCTAAATTTATTTTGTTTAATTTAGCAAAATATGAATTTTGAATACATGTAACTCAAAACAGCAATTCCCAAAGGAGGTTTCCTGGAATATCACCCTCCCCTCCCCTAGGTCCAAGATTTGGTGATCTATCCCCCTGAGATTATTTTCAGGTTTGAAAAAAAATTTCCAATAAAACCGTAAAGAAACTTCCCCTTTTTCGAAATTACCATTTTCATCAATCGTGGCCAAAACCAAATTTTAGAAATCTAGCCTTAAAACATTAACAATTTGATTAATTGTGGCTCAATCAACTTAATTAAAATTGCCGGAAATGAGTGTGTTCAAGAACAAAATGGCAGAAAATTTGCGTTTCTGGTAGCTATTCTGTGAGCCATTTTTTTAATATTCCCTCGCTCTATCCCATTAGGTTTGCCAATAAAAATGAGTCATTATTTCTTTCCTGTATCTTTTAGGATCTCGGCCATTGTGCATTCCTGTTCAAAACTGGCAGATGATTTTATAAAATGGTTTATCCGAAAAGTGTTTTTCGTAAACATATCACCTAACTGTGATAATTTTGATACAGAATTTATTCGATAATTGATCTAGATATTGAAAATGAAGAAGAATAAGATTATTTAAGATAATTTATCTTTTATGTAATATTTTCTCTAATTATTCCATTAAAACTCAAGATTTAAACTTTCAGTCAACATTTAGCCTAAAAGTTGAAGATTTAGCCTAAATTTAATTACCTCCTCAAGTTTAGCCTAAATCTTCATCCCTACTTAGGAGCGTCCCAATAACCTGAGCTAAAAAAAAGAGAATCTGATCATTTCCTGACTATCCCGTCCCAGGCATTGTAGTAACCTAACTGATCCATTGGTGTCCTAAGCCAATGAACGACCTTTTAAATTGTAATCCACGTTATTTTTGGAGCAATTTGGTACCCGAGGATTGACCAGAAAAATGGGGCACTTCTTGATGTTTCTTATCTTTTAAAGTTTTCTTTATTTTAAATAAATTAAACAAAAGTAAAAACAATCGAAAGTCTGTTCCTTTAGTCAGAGATGTGTTGGCTGAAAAGAGCCGTTTTTTAGTGACCGATAGGTTTAGGCCTTTCTGGTGGACGACCTCTGCGGCAATTTTTTCTCCGGAGTCTTCTTCGCCGGTTTTGGTTTAACTGTCTTAACCTTTTTCGGTGATTTCGCCGTTTTTAGAGTTTTGCTCTTCTTTTCGACCGTTTTCTTCAATTTCGATGATTTAGTCTTCGTTTCGATCTTTTTGACGACTTTCACGGCTTTTGGCGCCTTCTTTGCCGCCTTTTTCGGAGTCTTCTTTGGCGCCGGTTTAGTGATCGGGACTTTAGTTGCGGTCGACTTCTTGTCATTGGTCTGATTCAGGAGTCAAAGCTGACTGTAAGGTTGCTAGTACTGTTAAGGCTACAGACCAAAATGGGAGCGACGCCTTTTTTTACTTTAGCACTACCAAAGCTAGGGAGGGAGAGCGCACACAAAAAATAGATACACTTACAAAAACAAGTATCGATGAAAAAAAATAAATGTTACTAACTAAAATATAATAGAAAAAAATAGTAAAAAATCTAATTTAAAGTTAATAATGATTAAAATTTTATTTAAATAATTAAAAATTATTAAGAAAAGTTAAAAAAAATTAATAAAAACACAAAAAATTAAGTTATGATACATCAGCAAAAACAATCAACTCAACCAAAAATTTTCTTATAAATATTTTCTGAATTTAATTTCAATAAATTTTATTTTTTAATTATTATTCTTAAATTCATATGTTTTTAAATTTAAAGTAGGGGTTACAGGACCGCTATGACGTGCGCCCTCAAAATTATATGCTCTATTTTTTATTTATTTCTGTTTGCAGTGCTTTCCTAAGGGGCGCGGCTCGCGTTAGCGTCTGTAGCATAAACAGTGCTAGAACCTTACAGTCAGCTTTGACTACTGGTCTGATTGCCTCCCAATTTGAAGGAACCGTTGGCTCCTTTGCCTTTGGTTTGAATCAGTGCTCCAGAAATGACGGCAGACTTCAGGAACTTCTTAATAAAGGGATGCAATCGTTCCACTTCTACCTCATAGTTGGCGCCGACATATTTCTTGATGGCCTGAGAAGAAGAGCCGTTCCTTTCCTTCAACTCCTTAATGGCGGCCAAAACCATATCAGACACCGGCGGATGAGTTGCCGGCGCTTTGGTCTTCTTCACGGCTGAAGAGGCCTTCTTTGAGGTTTTGACGGTTTTCGATGCCTTCGATGGCGTCGTTGGGGCCACAGTTGGGGCCACGGCTTCAGACATTTTAGACAATTAGTCGATAATAAGTACTTCAATGAAATGAAAATATCCTTCAACTGAATCACTATTTGCGCCAAAATAATCAAAACTTATACTCAAAGCGCGAACTAAATGAGGACTCATTTCTATCGAATCAGAGCACAGACTCTTTCGACAAATGTTTGTGATTTGGATCCTCTCCTCTATAATAGAAGTTTTTTATAAATAATTTTTTCGGTTTTTTCCCCTTAAAGTTATTTATTTATACAATATTTCAGTAATAAATATAATTTCATGTGATTTAATAAGTCTAATGAACGCAAATGTAATGCATTTAAAATATATATTAAAATAAAGAGCATTTTATAAAGTTTTCAAATCAGAAGTTATTTCGATTATCTTTTCTAATGAAAGTTAATTCAAATAAAATAATCTTAATTTTTTTATTGAATTTAAATACAATTTTAATTAAATTAATTGAATAAAAGAATTAATTAAAATTAAAAACAATGTTTAAAACTCATAGAAGTCTATTATAAGAGCTCTGATTGGTTTGTGATTTGGATCCTCTCTAATGACAAAAGAAAAGAATTTAATGTAAAAAACCCATTGAAGAGCAGAGGATCGAAATCACACACAAAATGTTGTCAGAACTCAAAACTGACTCAAAACACAACTCGTTGTCTGATTGGTTAACGCGTTTATGTTTGAGGCCTCGCATAGTCTGTTTCAATATATATAATGTGAGAGCGTTTTGAAATGTTTACACAGTTTTTCTCAGTTTTCATTTAAAACTATTTCAAACAAATAATTTGAAAACAATGTCTGGAAGAGGAAAAGGCGGTAAAGGTTTGGGAAAAGGAGGCGCTAAACGTCACCGAAAGGTTCTTCGCGATAACATCCAGGGTATCACAAAGCCGGC
>JAQIWP010000085.1:0-44347 GCA_034695525.1 Euzetes globulus
GAGCAGAGAGTTGTAAGAGAAGTGAAAATACGTGAGAAAGAAGATCGATATCTAGTATATAGAATTACGCTCTGATTGTAAGACTGAATGGATTGCATTCAAAAAATAATAAAATGTCGTTATGTTTAGTCTATATATCATTAAAAAGCATTCATTGACTAATTGTTTAGTCATTAAATTTATAGAATTAAAAATAATTAATGTATTGCTATGTCGTCCATATGTTTCATTTGCGAATTACCACTTCTATCGCACCAGACTTGGGATACATGGAACCAATCTCAGGCTCTGGGATGTCAACAAGACTTAGCCAACATATACCACGAAGACTGTCTTAATTGTTGTATATGTGCCACAAGAGTCAAACAGGTATTTAGTAATTGTTTTTAAATGATAGACATTTTTCTGAATGAAAATGTACTCAGAATTCAAATTAAACTATTTTTAGAGCAATATTTCATTCATTTGTTTTCATGAATGACAAGAATCTGAGAAAATTCATTCACAGAAAAGTTTTAATTTATTTCATGGATTATCGAAGATTTGAATTTATATTTAGTAATAAACTTATTAATTGTAATAAATTATATCAATAATTATTCATTCATTCGGTTAATTTGATATTCAGGGCAACGGTTCTGCCAAAAGACATGGCAATAAAGTATACTGTGCTCTACACTATGGAGATATCATGGGTTTGGCCGGCGGTGAAGACTTTATGGCTAAATTAAAAGATTTTAAACGCCAGAGTTTGGGATGTGCTGAAGCCAGAAGAAAGAGCAGCACAACTCTGTCGTTCCCAGTACCCGTCCAAGCCTGTCCAGGTTTGACCTTTTTTAAAGTTTTTATATCTGTGACTCTAAACAAATTCTATTTCATGATTAGGTTCTCCGTATTGCACAGGATTTCCACACGACGTTAAACCGACGCCTGGTTATTGGATTGAGTGTAAGGGAGGGACAGAACCTGAAAATAAAGACATCGACAATGAAAATGAAGTCGACTTACAAACGAGGAAAGAAAGTATAACTTTAATGACGGGAGACCTCAGTTCATATAGACCGCAACCACCGACACCAACAGTAGAGGTTGTGCTGACGCGGCCGCGATTTGAACGGCAAGACTCGAGCAAATCAACGAATGACGACTACTTCAGTCAAAACACTTACAATTTCTTACAAATAGAGAATCAGAGGCCAAAAACCAAAGATGACATTGAATTATATCGGAAGCCCTTTTCACCTCAGGTGACGCCCAACATCACAATCACAATCGTCCAACCCACATCACCGCCGGCCAGTCCACCAGCTCCATCACCTCCTCCCACATCAAATAGCGCACAGAACAAAGAGAACGACGACCCCTACGAACTGATCTCATTCGAAGAGGAAATTTTTGAAAAACACTATTACGGACGCGAACATTGGAACTACTTCACCAACGACGAGGCTTTGGGACCCGTCATACTCAGCCTCAAGCAAGAAACGTCTGGCGGTCGCGACCAGTTCCGCATATTGTTGCGCACCATATCATACTCTCTCCACGGCTTAGTGCCCGCCTCTGCCATCTTCGCCGATAGGTATGACAGAGAAGCTGTGGTCAGAGCTCTGGGCAATGAGGCCGGCCTGAAGCCACCGTTGGCATTGGGACAGTTGCCCTCCACACCCGATGAGTTACTCAAATTAGACCAAGTCTTCGTCAAATCCGAATTAAAGGTTGGCGTCATTTATATAAAAGCAAATCAAGTCAATTCAGAGGAAATGATCCTGAGCAACAAAACAGAATCACATCTCTTCTCCGAATTCCTCTCAATAATTGGCGACAGAATAAGGTTAAAAGGTTTCGACAAATATAAAGGAGGATTAGATACGGGTAAGTCTTTTACTAAATATTCATTTATTTTCCACGAATTACGCAAATATTAATGTTAAATACTCGACAGTCCATGACTTGACGGGAACGGAATCTGTTTATACTTCATTCAAAAACATTGAGATCATGTTTCACGTGTCAACAATGCTGCCCCACGAAGAGTCCGATCCACAAAAGCTTCAAAAGAAGAGACATATTGGCAATGATATCGTTTGTGTCGCATTCTTGGAAGCCGAGGAGGCGCCCTTTTGGCCAGGTACCTATTTTACACTTACCTAAGTTACTATCAAGGACTTATTAACCAGAAATACTGAGAAATATCGGTTTGTGTTCTTCTGCTTTAAAGGCTGCATAAAATCACATTTTTTGCACACATTTATTGTGGTCCGGACCAGCCCTAAGCTAATAGAACCGGGAGATACAAGAAAGTACTCGGTCTCTGTTGTCTGTAGGGACGAAGTGTCGGCGTTTAAGCCTTATCTGTGGCACGAATCAGAATTTGAAAAAGTAATTAATTGACTAATTATTTGATTGCCTCCAATAAAACTTGTATTTTGAAAAAGGGGCCGCATTTTAGAGAGTGGTTACTCACAAAAATCATAAACGGGGAGAGAGCCAGCTATTCGGCGCCCAAATTCGCCCGAATGCAGGTCTGTTCCTATGGCTGCTATTAAATAAAATAAATCTCTTATTAATGGAAGTAATGCTCGAAATTTAACGAAATTCTCTCATAATTAGAGCCTTAATTATTTTTTTGTCTTTGAAATGATAGGACCGAACCCGAAGTCAGATGTTGGAAGACATTGTAAATAATTTAGCCAATCATTTAGCCACCGGACAAATTCCTAAACCCTATAGAAGGGGCAGTTGGCGACCAATCGGACACATGAGGCCATCGAGTCCTTTATTAGACAGTGTTAGGGATTTGTTTGAAGGGTACGACCAAATTGCAAAAGACTTCAATAACGCCTTCTATGGAAACGCAAAACTCTTGTGTGACGTTGTCTTCAATGTGATGGGAACGCCAGTCAATGGCGGAAACGAGAATCAGGTCCGAAGAATATATGCCGTCAGAGCCATTCTGGCCATTAGGAGCAGAGTATTCTTAGAAATGTTGTACGGATTTGCGCCTCCCCGCGGACAGTCCAACCCGGAAGGACAGCAATTAGTGGCACAAACATCAAACACACTAACGGCCACTACCACTACAACCACTAATTCTGAAACTAAAAAGTCAAAAAAGAGGGACAGTATTACAGAAGTGGCGAAGAATACCATAACACAAATCGCGCCCAATTTGATGCCAAAAATAATTATTCCCAACTCAGAGTCAAAGGAGAAGAAGAAGGATAAGGACAGCAGGAAGGGCTCGTCTGTGTCCACAATGTCCACATCGAACAGTTTGGCCGCACAAAAAACTCCAACATATCTAACAGTGCCGGGTGCCAGCGGTGGCGGTGTCTTCAAGACATTTAAAACATTTATGTCAGGGTCATGGTCGGGGTGGGGCAGCAAAGGCCGCAACGACAGCATGAAGAGATGGCAGAGCGAGTCCTTTTACGCCAAATTAGGTGGAGAACAAACTGGTGTCGAAGTACCCGGACTGTCAGTCTGTGCCGATGTGGCAAAAATTGACAGAACAAAACTGGCACAGAATGAGGTGACAATCTGTTTTCAATATTTATTTGAACTAGCATTATTGAACACTGTGCTCATAGTTTACGATAATCGAGTTCGATGGCGACACATTCCAACTGTTGATTGAATACCTGCACTCCGGCTCGTGTCCGATAACGTGCGACACAGTACCGGGTCTGATCTGTGCAGCGGAACACTTCGACCTGCCCGACCTGTTGCAGGCGTGCTTCCACCACACCAAGACACACCTCAAGTTGAATGTTGTGCCGCGAATGTTGAACCAATTAGAAAACTACTACTGGCGGTACACCAGCGCCAGTCAGTTGGTCAACACAATACTCAGTTATGTGGACCCCAGAGCTAACGCCCTGTTCGCACGACAGGAGTACTTGCAATTGAGTGAATCCATGTTACAGACAATACTGACGCGACAGAACCTCAACCTGAGTGAGACTCGAAAGTTTCAGGTCATGTTCCAGTGGTCTCTATACAAAGTCAAGTCCGACAGACCCGACGCCAACCGCAACGACAAATTCCAGTCAATGAAAGTCAATGAATTACAAACTATTATGAATAGACTGACCCGCGATCTCAAACTGCATAAAATACCGCCACAGGATCTCATTAAGGTATGTCTCACCCACTGTTCCTCTGCTTTATTCCACTCAATAATCATCGAAAATGTTTACAGACTTAACAAATTAGTTAAATAATTACCGAAAAATGTTTTCATTTGATCCACAGATAGTACTGCCATCGAAGACAATCAGTCACGAGAGGATATTAGCCACACTTCTATATCAGGCGGACTCCGGTATATATCGCAACTCGGAATTCGGCAATTGATGTCTTGTTGTCCACACAATAACAGCTTGTTATCAATTAATAGAATTAAATCTAAACAAACAAAACAGTGATTGAGTCGCAAAACGTTTAAATTATATAAATATATATAAATTATTATAATTGTTATAACAAATCATATATTTTTTGCTTTGAATCAATGTTTGAATATTTTGTTAATTCTTTGTACACCCATTTGTAGTCAATGACAATAAACCTGTTCCGGTCATTGATTGTTCTCAAAGGCAGTGATTGCTTTGGGAAAGTCGTATCAATGGCTTCGAATCACTTAAACGAAACCATTTTCTATTGCTTTCCAATAAAGTGTTTAAAATTTTTAATAAATTGAGACAAAAATTGATTGAATTTTCAAACAATTTGTCATCGAATCGATTGACATAAAAATCATTTCTCACCAGAATTTTGATAAAATTTATGGCAAAAATCTTCCGTAATCTGAATAAAGACTAGACTTTCTGATAGAAGTGTCCCAATAGCGCTGAGATGACAATAACCACGACTTCTCTGAAGAGTGAGACGAATTGCGACCGTTTTCGTCAACAATCCTTTTGGTCGGCGCTTTCATAACAGTATTGAGTAACTCCTTCTCGTCGCCATAAACAACTGACACAAAAAGACTTCTTCCGAGCAAAGCGTCGATTATATTGGTATCGATTTTTGACTTTGAATTCGGGAAATAACAGATTATGTCAGCCTTTCGTGCGGTGTCTCCGGCCATCATCACTGCTGTGGCCAACAGTTTTATCAGATGGATGTCAAGAATCCAATCGCAGACTATTATTATGTAATCACAGGTCGCCAACAGAAAAGACAACAGTTGTAGAGATATCATAAATGAATAGTTCTCTGGTTCAGAGATGTCCACTCCTGTAGATGACGATAACGGAGGCGTCTTCTGGAGGTATTCATCCAAAACTGATGCACTCAATAGAGGCTAAAATATAATAAAACGATTGAAACTCTCAGATAAATTGTGACTCATTTTCGAGGATTACTTGCGAATCAAGAAGAAAAAGACGTTCTTTAGTTATGTGAAGATCTATTCCTTTAGTTCTATGTCTGAGCGGTCTTTCACTATATTTGGTGCTATTTCTGTTGTGAACTCTGAATAAGTCTTTACCGGCGACCAAATTCAGAACAGAAGATTTTCCGACGCCATCGAGACCTATGGCTGATATGACAGAAAAACCTGACCCAGAGATCGATTCATTAAAGAGATAATCGTTGGCCGGACTCTCCAAAAACATCAGACTGTCATTGTCTATAAGTTTCATCACTGATGGCATTTGAGACATTGAATCTATGAGAAACTCTTCAGCCGATTGATTGTTGGCGACACTGACTGAATGCTGAGTCGTCGAGTTGGAAGCGTTGGCCATATAAGGAGTGGAAGTGTTGGCATTTTGGTCTTTTGAATGAATCGAAGGAATTATTTGGATCTGTGTTGGCACTGGTGTTGTCCTCGAAAACTGGGGGCTGTTGTGGTTGGAGTTATTGGAGGAGTTGTCAGGTTTTTTGGCCAAAATCACAACTCTATTGTGAAGTGGAGGCGATTGCGAGGAATGTGCGGAACGGCGACTGTTCTCGTTTGAAGTATTCCTATTTGTGTCCCGTTTCCGACTTCGCGTTTGCTTCAACTTTGGATCCATTCTTATCAATAATTGATAACTTAATTGATCCCGAATTCAATCAAATGCTTGAAAATAATTAATTTAACATTTGTTTGAGTCAAAGATATGGAGCGTTTGGTTTGTCATTTGCAAAACGTGATTCACTTATGAAAACTATTGAAAGTAAGTGAGTTCAACAAATTGGTCCCATTTGAAGCTCTGATGCTGTTCAGTGTTACGCATCTCTAATAAGAAAAAGTATTTGAATGTCGTCAAGATTTAAACTTTGAATATATTTGCGTCAAATGATTTGTCATCAAAACATTGATTTGTTAACAAAACAACAAAATATTGGTTCATTAAAATCAATTGATTTGATAATTGATGTGAATATCAATCTTTAAATAACCCACAATAGAAGATGTCTTATGGAATCAATGACTTCGATCAGAACCAGTCGTCTAATGACCAGTTCTACTCTTCGGGAAGTGTTAACTACGATTTCGGGCAATTCGACTACAGTCAGGAGGAGTACAACAGCGCACAGCCGTCGAGTCCCTCTCCGCAGCCAAATGTAATGACACCACAGATGTTCACTCCTGCCCAGGGTTTTGATGCCGACCCCTTCAGTGGAATGCCGGCTCAACGATCTACTGACCCTTACGCCGATGAACCGCCTCTACTCGAAGAGTTGGGCATTAATTTCGATCAGATAATGCAGAAGACATATGCAGTGCTGAATCCATTCCGTAAACCAGACCCGACTATCCTTCACGACTCAGACCTGGCCGGTCCTCTCGTTTTCTGTTTGGCTTTTGGATGCTTTCTACTGGTTTCGGGAAAAGTGCACTTCGGGTACATCTATGGGTTCGGACTGTTGGGCTGTCTCTCCATTTATATGTTGTTAAATCTGATGGCACCGCCAGAAGTGAATCTGACAATCGCCTGCACGGTCTCTGTTTTGGGCTATTGTCTGCTTCCAATGGTTGTGTTGTCCGGACTCTCGATTGTCATTAGTTTAAAAGCACTGATTGGAACGATATCTGCTTTTTTTGCCATCTTATGGTGTGCTTTGAGTGCATCCAAACTGTTTGTGATCGCTCTGTCACTCCATAATCAACAGGCACTGATCGCCTATCCCTGTGCTCTACTTTATGGCGTTTTTGCTCTTTTGACTGTTTTCTAGTTTTGCTTAAAAATATGTTTTTTATAAGAATTTGTTTTCTTTAAGATCTTAATGACATCGAAGGCCTTATTGTTTGCTTCACAACAAACTTATGATTGCATTAAAGTGTTTGAGCACTCGATCTGTCATCAAAAGTGAGCCAACGGTGCACTCAGTTCTGTATTTCTGTTAATTTATTTTACGAACAATTTTTTGCAAATCAAATAATTAGTATTTTTGAGAAAATAAATTCCATCAAAAAAAATGTTGAAAAGAAATGAGTTATTAATTTAAAGATAAAATATTTAATGAATTAGTTATTCATTATTCGAATTATTCATTCATTTCTTCATTTGTATGGCTTTGGAGTCGTTCGCACGAATGCGTGGGCTTTGGCTCTAAGGATGGGTTTGAGGCCAAAGAGTTTCTGTTTACAAACCAGTGCTCTCTCGCAACCAAATGATTATTTATTTGACGAAACATTTTTTTATTTAACATAAATAAAAAATAAAGATTTTCTTATTTTATAGATTTTAGATTCAAAGACACCCATAATATAAAAAACAAATTCGACGAATGAAAAAACAACTTTTTATTTATTTCTCAAAAGAGTTGAGTAAACGCTTAAATATTCGCAAAGACTTTCCAAATAACATTAAAAACAAAACTCCAAACTTAAAAGTCAAGAAAATTCGCTTTCGTTTGAGAAATGAAAACTAAATGTTCTTTTTTATGAATTCTATGTCTTTCCGAAGAGAAAACTAAGAGAAATATTTAAAATAAATTATTTCTAATACTTCTGACAAAAAAATATTGGAGGAAAAGCTAAATAAAAAATGGATTTTTTAGAGTTTAATTGATTAATATATCGGTCGCACAAACTTCAGATCGTTGTAGACATTATTCAAACGATCGGTTGGGAGTATATGCAAGGCGTCGGCTCTTTAATAACAACACAAGTTCGACGAATCGATCGCAATTATTGAAGACCTTTGATCAATGTCACTTACGCTTACACTTTATTAAATTATCATTCAAAAGCTAATAAGTTAGGTAAATTCAAATGAAAACCAAACTTGCCAATCGCTGTGAAATTCCAGACTTATTAAAAGGTTTCGCATATCTTTGCAATTAAAGGGCAGAACTGAAAATAAGTTTATGGCAACTTTATTAACCATTTTTCACTCCAAGTCATTTACCGACCATTCCTTTTAACTTTTAAAAAAAACAAGATAGAAATATTTTGTCTAGACGTGCCATGACTGACCCCACAAGTATTTCAATCAACATCCTGTCACCCTATCCTAGATATACAAGGATTGGATACAAATCCTCTTCATTGAGAATTTTTCAATGAAAAATCACTTAAACATAAATGCGATAAAAAATGAACTCAATTCTTCATGGGATCAATCTTCAGGTCTAATAAATTGATGAATCTAGAGTATTACAGAAATCGGTGACAATGCGTTTCGCCATTTTTCAGCAATATTTCAATCCACCCGTCCCATTTATATTGATTCGGTTAAGTGCAGCGAAATTGAGTATCTTGCACATCTTCTTATCATTATTCAAAGTATTTCAAAGAAAAACAGAAGAATCAGAATTTCAATTTAAAACAGTAAAAAGAATTTGAAATTTCATTCAATTTCCTAAAAGTATATATTGTCTGAGATTTTATAAGAAATAATATATATTTTAATGAACGATAAGTGAAGCAATTTTTTATTGAAAATCATTGATGCGTTCAATTTTGAGATCGATTTAAAATATAAGTTTTGTAGTAAATGTTTACAATCCAATAGACGTTTATTTGAGTTTTTGCTAAAGAATCGCCAATCGATAAGATATAAGTCTTGTTATGAAAAATGTTTATTTTATATTCAATGTAATAGAGAGAAGAAGAGGAAGGAATTTCTCTTTTGTCGAAATCCAACTTAAGCTATGATTTCCAGAGTTTAATCTTTTTTTCGCTAAAAATTTTTATAACTAACTCTTAAAACTTTGTTATCGCATCAGAAAACGGCTGAAATAACAGCCAAACTTATATTTGCTTTTAATATGCTTTGAATGACTAATACTTTTATGAACCAAAATAAGCCCAACAGACAACTCAAAGATTAGATTCCAAACAAGACTTTTATCATTACTAGAGAAGATCGAGAATATATTCTTACAACTATTCCTATCTAAGCACCAGCGATGTACTCCTGGCTGATCGCAAAGGTATTATCTCAAGTAATCTTTAGTATTTGATGTTCATTACGCCATCAGTTCAACTATGAAGGCCTGCACTGAACAACATTTTGCTCCACAATTAATCTTAATAATAGGTCCTTAAATCACAAATTCTTTGAATTATTTCCTTTCATATAAAAGCCGAGATGATCAAGCTCATTAATGATAGTAGATAATGTGGCTTACTATTTTACAAAATTGAAGCTAGATCCTATTCAACTTTACAAATTAATTAGAATAGAGTTATTCATCTAAATCTGAACATGTTCAATTTTATAATTTGCAAACTCATTGAGGAATTAATTCATTACTCCGTTGACTGTTTTGATATAAAAAGGAATTTTCGCTGAAACCCAATTAAACAATCGGAATGAGTGATAAATTATAGTCTTTTCACTGCAATAACCAAATCTATACTTTCTGATGATTTTTGAGAATACAATTGGAATCTTCACAAAACATTCCAATCGAAGAATATATTTCTTCCTTATTAGAAGAAAGCCATCATGGACAAATTGAAAGCCATCATGGACAAATTGAAAGCCTTTATTCTTTAGAAATAAAACACCAAAATAGAAAAAATGATTCGAAAATGCCCTCACATTTGCAGAAATATTAGGTTTTCTTAAATATCTTTCTTTTGGTTGAACTCTATTTTGCCATAATTTTTTATTTCGAGAAATGTGTTCACTTATATCCACCACATTTATATCTATTGGGATTCGGCTTATTTCTCACCAGTTCTCAATATATTTGATGCTAAATCGAAAAGATCTATCGGAAAGAGAGAGTAATTTTTGTTTCGAAATATTTTCTTCGACTCTCAAAATATACTCTCAATAGAAGAGCTATTTTTAAGCCCAAACTTTAATAAAATTTTATTATTCGCTGTAAAATATTTCGACTCAAATGCAGACTTAAGTGAAGAATATATTCTTTATTTCATAGACTCATCGATAAAGTGCTTCACAGTATTTCAAAGATCTTTAAGTATTTCACAGAATATTTGTTTTGTTGGGGATATTCTTCAGCTATTTGTTCGCTATTTTTTATATCAAATACAGACCCGGAGTTGTAAAAGTCGACAATTCGAGTGCACACAAAACAAAATTGTTGAGAACTCAATGTTTGTTTGCATCGAATTTGTGATGACATGGATTTCCACTTCTGAAACATTTTTAATACTCGACTGACTATTAATTTAAATCTTTTTTAAAAATTTCGATTTTGTCTCTCATTTGATATAAAAAGTCAAACATTCATTGATCGACATTAACATACATTCATATGGCTCATGAGCTTAATTAGATTTTTCCCTAGAATCAGCCTTTTTTATGAGTTTCCGTATTTGATTAATATTGAAATACCAGTAAAATCTAAGTCTCGATAAAACACTTCTAACGATTGAAATATTCAAAACTTCCTACAATTATAAACAACTTCTATAATAAAGAAAATAATCAAATGCTTTGCAAATGCTTTGCAAATGCTTTAGATTTTATCAAAAAAGTATTTGGAATTCGTTAGTCATTCTCTGGATTCCTATTTAATTAAAAATTGGGAAATTTAATCAAATATTATTTTTGTCCAAATTTCTATTTAGATGCCTTGAACCAATTTAGCTTTAGAATAATTTGAGAGATATCCAAGGTTACCTAAATATTCGAACAGTGGTCACCAGACTTTTGGCAGTTATATTGGATTTGAGTTCAGAAAAAGTTGTCTCTATATAAATGTCTTTAATGTCTATAATGTCTTTATATAGCATCAAAACTAAGAATAAAGTACTTGACAATTAAGTTCTTAAGATATTTGACTTGAACAAGCATGACACTTCAATTCTATTCTAATTCTTTAAGAGCTCCTCTGTATGAAATAAATTCACTTTACCATGAGCTTCTTAAATGTGATGAATATACACCGTTTTACCTTTAATTTTGTTCGGATTCATCGATAAAGTCCTTTTTAACAGCCTTTGGATAATTAGGATATTAAATATCCTATCTTTAATCAGATTAACCGATCTAGATTATTTTCGCTCGAAGTGCAATAAATGCAGAATTTTTAAAAGATGAATTTTACTCTAAATTTTACATTATACCCATATTTGGCTTAAAATGTCCATATCGCCTTGGTCTTTGAGATGGCTGAGACATTTCAATTTATAGCATTCTTATCTGGGAATCGTAAGTAAATTGAAATCTTTCTCTTCTGTCAAAATAAAAAGTAAATTCTGAAATAAAATATTTGTTTCTCACAAATTATTTAGAATTAAATTTTGATAAGAATTTGAATTATTTCTTAATCTGAAGATTAATTACAAATTGGTTTCAGAATAATTTTAAAAAGCAATTAAAAAAGAATTTTAGATAAATCTGAGATCGAAATAGTTTTCTATGAAAAAAAATTAATAAATAAATTTCATTAACAATTCAGGAAAAGTTAAGCGAAATTTTCATTGAATTAGAATTGAGGGTAATTTTGAAAAGAATTTTTCAGATCATTTGGCCGATAGATTGTTGGCCGAAAGAAAAGTTGTGTTAATCACACCTACGGTTTGTGTTTGAATTATTCAATAAACGTATATTTGATATAAGATATAAAGAGAGCGAAAAAATAAAACACATAATTGATATATTTTTCCTTTGAAGACACTCTTGGCTAATTTACATATTTCTTTGAAAGAAACATTCACTTCTGGGTTAAGTACTTATAATCCCATCAAAATTTCTATATTCAATTAATTCATTCCATCGAGAATTACACCAAATTTCACTTAATTATTCAATTTTATTGTATTATTTCCTTTTTGGATGAGCCTGGCCTAACCTCCAGCTTACCTAGTCAGCTAAACGTCTTTAGACGACGGCTCAACACCCACCTCATCAGAGGCTATAGACTCGAACAATACGCACAGGAATTTGAAAAACTGTTATATGAGTTATTGTTGAGTAATAAAAAAATACTCTTGAATTTTGATTGAGATAGATGAATATTTGATATATTTATTATTCATAACGTGATAGATCATTTTGAGAGCTGATTATAACAATGAATGGAATGAATAGAAAGTTAAGACAGATTTTAATTTTAACTTTTATGCATCAGATTTGCATTTTGAACATTGAACATGGTCCAATTGAAATACACGATTATCATCAGTTCATGAGATCATTACTATTTTGGTCGCATTCTATTAGTTTCAAAGTTGTTTCGCTTAATTAGTCTTTGGCAGAGCTATAATAGTTAGCCCTTGGTTGAAAATGAGTTTTGTGGCCTCTCTTCCTTCTTCTCAGGAGGTGGGAATCCCCACTGAGGAGAAAAGAGAAGGTGTGGGCCATCAAAACGCAATTTTAATGGAAAGGCACTGAAATAAAGACAAACTATATTTATGTTTCATTTCTGTTCAAAAGAGAAATCGAATTATTTGTTATTCATTTCGACATTAATTTCAATACAGAAATACTGTCTGTCTGTTTGGCTCTACCTCTGAAACAAAGTTCATCTGAAAGCCGTTAAATTGAAGCCAAATTCAGGATTAAAATGAATTATATTATTATTATTATAAACAACTGAATGGTAGGAAATACTAAAACAGTTGCGAATTGCTCTGTCATTCATCATAACTGGTCTCTGAGCGCAACAATTCTGGCGGACAATAAAATATCTGAACTTAAGTTAAACTCTAATCAGTTATTTTCGGAAATTATTTTTCGTTTCACTTCCAAATCGATTGCAATTCATTTCAAATACAGTTCAAATAAAGAAATATTTTTTTCGATAATTCCAAGCATTGCATACAGAAATTGAAAACCAAAACTTGAATTAATTTATATTCTTATCAATCAATCATTTTGAAGAAAATTCAAATAAAATACAGAAACAAATTCAAATTAAAAACAAATTCAATTTGAATTCAAAAAAATTTCTTTAATATTCATAACTGAAATTCAAATCAATTATTTAATATTTAGATTAAAAAACAAGAAAATTAATGCAATTTAATCTAGCAAAGAAACGGTGGCTCTAATAGACTATTGAGTTATTGAATAAAACACTGAAATTATTATTAAAGGAGTTCTCATAAATACAAATCAATTCATTGTAATTTTTTTTGTGGTACGCCTTCGGGAACGCATCGCTTTTTGCATGAATTTCGCACAAATCAGATGAAAAGAATAAAGAAATCGAAATTTACTTCTCATTAATTTTTTTATTCAAAACTTATAAGTTATATAATGAATAAAATGAACTGATTTTTCAATTTGTTTTTTTTCAAATAATTTTATGTATTTTTATATTATATAAGAAATAAAATAATGTAATGAAATAATTGGCACTAAAATTAGATATTATTATAAATTAAATAAAAAGCAATTTTTGACAATAATTATATGCAAAGAGAGAAAACTTAATCGAAATCATAAAAAATAGTTTTTAAATAATTGATTCTTAAATTAAAACTTACGATAACTTTATTTACGTTTATATTAGGAATAGTTTTTGATTTGATTGTGGAAATGGATTATGAATTGATCTGAAGAGCGAACAGACGCTTCTCTCCTAACTCTATCTGATCCCTAACCTCCCGAATGTCTACAATCAGTTTGGACTTCTGTTTAATAAATTCTAAAAATTCATTTAAATTTTGTTCTCTATTTTTGAAATACTTTTTAATGATTTTGTCTTCAATTAATTGATTTCTGTGATCGATACTGACTCTGAGCTGTAGGGCCTCTTCTAACTGTTGTAAGAGTTTGTGCCGCTTCGACACTAATGACTGGATTTCATCAGAAATATTAGTCGAAGAATAGGCGGTTTGTTTGTCTCTAATCTGTTGTAAATCATTTGGACTGACTTTCAGTTGTGTTGACTCAAAAACCATTGAATTCTTCGTTGAGTTGTGTTTGCGTTCGCTTCCATTGCATTCATTGGACGAACAATTTTGATGACTCTTTGCTTTAATTTGCGTTTCGATGAGTTGGAGCCGAGCGCTAATCGACAGCAGAAGTCGAGTCACTTTCTCGGTCTCATCGCAATGCAAATTGATTTTCTCAGATTCCTGTGCTGTCAGGCCCAGTGCTTTGAGCTGAGTCCTGATATGCTGTCCTAACAGCTCATTCGAATCGATGTCTTGAGTTAAAGCCATCTCTTCAGAGCGAAGAACATCGAGCTTTCTGCCCAGTCTTGAGATTAGGTCCGATTTATTGGCCAATAAGTCTTCATTATTGAGTTCAACACCGGTATCACCAATGAAAGTGTTGGCCAAACCGATAGGAGATGAGTTGTGCGCTGATATATGGCTGTTGTCGCTGTCGTAATGACTTGTTTTCGCACATTTCTCATTAGGCCATAACTTAGAGTAAGCCCAGGGAACCACTGTTTCTACACTTTCTATTGATTTATAGTCGGAGCTCTGTTCGCTATTTGTTGTCAGAGTTGTTGGCACTTCGTTTGGCTTTTGATTCATAGTTTCATTTAATTCGAGTGACGGCTCCTTCTGTTGTTCCATCTCTTTTGGTGACGCACTACCACTGTTTCGGTGCAATGTATCCGTTGTTTGAGTCGCGATCTCTGACTTTTGCGACCCCACATCAGTTCTAGGACGGGCTGCCGGTGACGGCGCTTTTGGTGGCGACGGCGAGCGTCCAGTTTGTTGGCCTTTCGACACAAAATACGTGTCACATATGTCAACAGTATGAGTGCCATTTGAGACCCGTTCTGACTCGCACTCGTGTGCCGGTGGTGGCGGCGGTAGTGGCAGATCTGGAACCACATACTCGATGTCTGCTACAGTAGTCTGCGGCGGTGGTGGAAGTGGTGGCGATGGCAGAGGTGGTGTAGACACGCATTGGGCACTACTGTTCTCATAGATGTTTTCGTGAACAACCAAGTGGACTTTACGCGAAGGCACCTAAAGTTTAAATATAGGTTATTGTCTGTGCCCTAAGTTACCCCTAACCGACAGTTTTATTGTCTATTACTCTAACAATATATTCAAATAAAATATCAAAAACGTAATGAAACGACAAAACTGTCAAAGAAGTACCGCTCGGATAAAGAAGTTAATGTGTTGTGTGGGAGTCATAAATAAAAATTTCAGTCAAATTCAAAAGAGTAGAGAAATTGAATTTCAAGTCTGGAAGTAATAAAAGTAGTGGTGAAAAGGGGCTCGGATTCTCACCTGAGGGCGAGTGGAAGCGTCAATTGTGTCTAAATCTTTATTATTAGTGGTGTTATACCAAATCCAATAGAAAAACCAGCCAAAGGTAAAGGCAATTATAAAATACGGAATCATTTCTTTGCTCCAACACTCATACAGTGATTGAGTTTTATTTTAGAAAAGAAGTGAGAATCAGATAACAGTAAATGAAAAGCAAAACCGGAACAGCTTTAGAGACAGCGAACAAACTTTTGCATTCTTTCATGAATTTCAATTAAATGTTAGAACAAGTGATGACACCCTTCATAGTGAAGACACTGGTGATAGAGATGAAGAGATATTTTGCAATTGAGTGGCCAAAAATAGGACTTCTTCATTGGCAATCAACAAACAGACCCAAAAGCATAACATATATCGAACGGAACGAACCGACACTTCCAACAGTTTTTGATAGAAAGCATCTTAAATGTGAGCTTCAAATAGAGTTATATAATAAGCAGACTTTCCTATTGTGTGCTTTGGTTAGTCGAAAACTTCTAACACTATCTCTACTCGAGTCTATTCGAGAGGGTAGAGCTCAGCCGAGCCGACTGCGCACAAGTCGACAACATCTATCAATCTTCAAATTAATGCTATCCTATGGGATACTTTCCGGACCTGTCCTCTCATCAAAGTATTGCTTCAAATCTAATTCCGATATTTGAAGGCATATTACTATTTGGACACAGAATAGAGTGGCGACCAATGGATCGAAGGAAGAGAAACAGCAATATATCTAATATTTTGCTGCTATTTCACAACAGACACAACTCTCGACAGCAAACTATCGACTGAATAAAACGCGTCAAACAGTCTTATTGTCGGTTGACTTTCCTTTATCTACATTAATGGAAGTCTCTCTCAAACTACTAGTTTTAAGTGAAAAGAAACCCTAAAATTAAAGCATTGGTGAAAAATCGAGTCTTAAAATCAATTGGAATTACATTATTGTTTAAGCCATAAGACATCACAACTAATGGGTTGTTATCAGAGAACTGCAAAACTACACGCTATCAAAGAGCTAACTATAAGTATCGGAAATCAATGATTCACTCGTTTCTATGTTATTATTATAAGTCTATTCACTGCTGTGTTGAATGAATACTCAAAACTAATGACAATGTTTTCAGAGTTGAGTAATATTTCTGACAAAAAACTAATTCAATGAAAACTCGATTATTGCGTGAAATGTGATACACGACTACTGACTGTTTGACATTTTGCCAGACTTTTACAACTAATCCATTGGACAGAACCTGTAGATCTTATCTGACAATCACTTTGACATCAATTCTATCATAAAGTGTCAGAGATATGAACTGATATTCTACTCGAGAGCCAATCGACCACAAAGTCAAACAAAATTTAATTTTGATTTTGAGCCCAAAATTCAACTCATTTACTAATTAAAGAAATCTTTTAAAGACATACCTGACTATTATCTTCCGGTGTGGTCTGAGTGACCGATGCGTTACCATTACTGTTGAGATTATTATTAATATAATTACAATTATTGGGATTTTCTTGTTTTTCTTTTTGTTTCTGCTTTAAGTAGAACTGATAGACGGCTCGCTTTTGGATGGCTTTGATTTCCGGATCGGAAGTCCTCTGAGATTTAGACGTTTCTATACTACGAGAATTGGATACCATCTTCATTGTAGAGCATGAAGATGATGTCCTCACAGAGCTGTCTTTATCGCTAACGACTGCCATGGTGAGTTTGGGTGGCGGTGGTGGAGGAACTTCTTCCTTGAAGGCTGTGGCACTGGACGGAGAACCAGATTTATCCGAATAGAGAACACTGGCCGACTCCCGCTTGGGTTGGACTACTTTAGAGCTTTTGGCGATTTGAGATGAGCTGCCCGTCGATGAGATACTGTTGCGACTATTGTTATAAGTGGTGTTCGTCGCGTTTGTGCTCAACGATGACAAAGACGGCGAGTGTGTGATCACCGATGAGGAAGCAGTGAAGTAGTCGGATGTTGTCACCAATGAAGTGACCCCAGAGGTGACGGACTGGTCACAAGACCACGACTCAGTCAGTGGCTTATCGTTGAATTCGGTTTCGGGAAGCAATGGATAGGTTTGACTGAATTGTTTCAAATCAGAACTTTCCTCGAATTTGGACCGAAGATTAATCAAACTCTTCGAACACCCCATATGACTGACCCGACTCTCAGAATAACTCTTCATATAGTAATGAGAATTATTATTCTTAAAATAGTGTCCGCAATCGTTCGGTACTTTCGCTGAAGAGTCGACGAGAAGTTTGCTTTGATTCTCCATTTCTTGAACTTCTGGATTGAATTTTCGATTAGAGGCTAAACTGGAATCTCTGACTGGAGGTGTGGGAGGCGGTGACTCATCCGCTTCGTAGCGATGTTCGGCCCCATAGCAAGCGATAAGACTTTTTTCGCGAGATTTCCAGAGTTGAGAACCGTTTGGTTCCAGTTTTTTAGGTAAATATCTTTCGCTATATTTAGCGAATTGTGTATCACCAAAGGCTGCGCCACAGGATTTGCGCGAAGACTTGAGTACAGGGGCGAAATCAAACCCAGATTTTGACGCCAGAAGACTATAAACTGAAGACGGCGTCGGATTATTGCGATTATGAGATCTCTTTTTCACTATATTTTCGTCCGAATCTCTGTCCAGATTCCCGGGCACCGACTTTGCCGGTAATACTGGCATTCCGGTCATTGTTCTGCTCTCTTGATAGTGATGAGTCGATCCGGTCAGACTCGACCGTCGGTTTCCACTGACTTGGACTTGAAGTGGAAGATTAGATGTGGATTTGGCGGCCGACCACTGATCACAATATTGATATGCACTGCACCAACAAAATGACAATTAATTCAAAGTTGAAATCAGTTTAAATAGAATACCTTTTGTTAGCCGCAGTTCGTGGACTCAGACTACCGCCGGTCGACACAGAAGACGTGTTTGAATCAGAACGGGAATGAAAGTAGTTATTCGGAAAGGCATTTGTGTTGTTAGCGTTGGGCTGTCCGCTCCAATTGGATAATGAAGCCGAGGCCGACTCATATCCGCTATCCTTGGTTAGTTTGCGGTTATTGTTGTTTATGGTGTTGTTATCACTGGAATTGTTAACACTGTTTGCATAGAGATTATTGCTGTTGGTATTCCTGTGATTTTGATGCCTTTGCTGAGCGCTGGCCAGTGCTGACGACAATCCTCTCATATTTTCATAGATTCTGTCGATATCGTCTGTATCGCTGCTGATGGGTCCGACCCACGATAAGTGTTGGGTAGAGGAATGCCTCAAATTAATATCAGATTCGTGAAAGTACTGTTGTTTGTAGTAATAAAGTCGACTCTGAATTGTTTCGCGAGACTCAAAGTTTTGTTGATTTTGTTGGTTATAAAATGAGAACTCTTTGTCCGCTTTAAGCCATTCGGGAGAGTCTTGCGATAGGCCTTTGAAATTTGTAGTGGTAGTGCTGTTAGCGCTGGTAGTGATGGCATGACTCTCATCCCTCTCCTCATTCCTGACTCGACCTGATTTGTTAGTCTCTGACTCATAGACATTAATATTGGGCGCAATGGAAGCGTTGGGCGCATTGGATGTCTGTAAACTTGATTTTAGTTGCCTTCGAGTACTGTTATTACAGGAATCTAAACGTCATATTCGCCAAAAACGTCAATAAAACCAAATAATAATAAGAAAAGTTCGCAATCGAGTCGATTGAATGTATTGGAGACGAAAAACAAGAATAAAAATCAATTAATTTTTGTTTTTTGCATTTAAATGCCTGTAATTAATTAGATAAGCAAATCAGTGACAAATATGACCACTTTTATTGATTTTTGCCATCAAAAAGATCCTATTCTTAAAACTGTTGTCATAATTTGAGAGAAGGATTTGCTGTGTTCTGGTGTGGCAACAGTTTTATACGAACCGAAGTTAGCGCTGGTGAAGCCGTAAATCTCGTCGTCCTCACAGTTGGCACCGCCAGCAGTAGAGCCACCACTTGTTGCCACTGATGTCGATGTCGGAGACGACGACTTTCGCGCACAACTATTTTTGCTCTTAGCTATGCTCTGCTGGTCGACAGCACCAGATGTTAGTCCCTTAACAGAGGCTGTCCTATAATTAGGGAAAATACGAATTAGATTTGAAATATACAAACATTCAATCGGTTCTAATGAAACAGATTTAAGAGGAGAGGGTTTGGGCTCACAGATCGAAACTCATGCATAAAAAATGCTTAGTTTAGTAGTTAAGTAGCCTAGCACTACTTTCTCGTTGTCCTACATATCAAAAACAAAATGCTATTAAATGTTGTGCCCATTGTTTGAGAAGATCTACAAATTGAGGCACAGCATAGACTTGCGATAAAATATCGCTCGAATTTAAATATTAGTTTAGACCAAATGATAACTGATCTGTAAGTGATGTGCAATACAATACTGAATAATATGTCATTAGTCTCTGTTATTGTAAGAGTGTGTGAGCAGTAATTTTCAAAATAATAGTCGATATTAAAAGTTTGTGTTAATATATCTGTTGATTTGTATGCCATTCGAAGCGCATAAGTCATACAATCATTAGTTTTGTTTAATTTTTCATTATTATTATTAATAGGCATTTGTTTAGTGTTTAACTGTTATCTGAGATGTTTTTTCAATGACTGCTTTAATTTGAGAGCTGGACTATTGACTAGATTATAATTTCAAGTGAAAAATATTTATGTTTCTGATAAATAGAATTCAATGATAGGCTTATCGAAGAGTTTTGTATTCAAAGTCTTTTTGTCTGATTTGTATGAAAATTATATATAAATATATAAACGCGAATAATAATCGTGAATAAAAGCAATAATTTATTGTGTAATCTAATAGTCGAGTGCCGGATAGCACCAGTCCAGGCACAGGGCACACCACACATAACAAAAAGCCATTGTTAATATTCACTACTTTCATAGAATATTTTATCAAATGTATGGATAGGTTTATAAAATTATGGTTATGTCAGACATTGAAAACAATAAATATCTTAACATTGAAGTCGTTGGCAATGATATGACAAATGAGTAATGAATGCAAACTTAATCGAGTCCTACATTCATAGCAACAAATATTTTTCACGGCTTTAGTATTCAATTACATTAAATAAGACTTAAATGACATAAAAAACTATCGATTAGTACAAAAACATCAAAAGTTTTGATGAAGTGATCAATTGATTCGGACTTTGGACTCAAACACTTGAAAGTCAGTCAAACACTGGTTATGTGTCAATCGATTGCGGAAAACAAAAACCTAAACATTTGATTAAAACAAAGAACTGCCAAAACATTTGCCAAATATTCAGATATTTGAGACAAAAAAAAACTGAATATATGTCTGAATGAGTCAATCCGTCGATTAATTTATTGAAAAGTTTTCCTCAAAACTTACAACAAAAGGGTTGACAAACAAAAGAAAGAAATGTCGGCAACAAAAACAAATACCTAATCTTATTCTTCTTGTTCTGTGCTTTGCCAAGAGATCTCCTAAAGCTGGTCACTCGTTCGAGTAATGTGTTGGAAGTGCTGGTAGTGGGAGCGGTCTGCGGCTGAGCGGGCCCACCGTCTGACTGATCCTTAACGGCACTGCTCTCGTCATCGGTCTGTCTGGCATTGAATCCATTGCCAACATTGGAGCCATTGTTGGTGTTATTGTTGTTGGCAGCGATGGAAGTGTTGGCCGTACTATTGGCTGAAGACTTGGTCGTGAACTGAAACCACGATCTGATGCGCGACTCATTGGTTACACTCATTATTAAATCATTTGTTTATTAAATGTTAATCACAATTATTTCACATTATTTTCAACCATTATCTCAAATTTGTTGGCAATCAGTTTAATAATAATAATAAACGCATTAAATATTTGAATCAAAAGAATAATAAATACTTTTTTGTTGAAATCAAATGCAAAACAAAATATGAAACGAAACAAAACAGAAGACAAAAGACCTGAAAATGATTATAACTGTAATTCACATTGGAATCAGATTTACAACTATTATAATTAAAAGCAATTAGTAAAGTAGTTGGCATTTGAGTCAGACGGCAGCATAATCCAGGTCCATTGGCCAAACACAAGATTCACTTTGCAAGTTTGAGCACAACTTTTATGACATTCTTCAGGTCTTTTGCCACAAATCCAAATGCTTTGCAAAGTTCTCTGTCTTTCTCTGTGAGTCTATCTCTGCCTTCAGGAGAAGGCTTTTGAGTGAAAACAAGAATTTCAAGTTTTCGCATATAATGGCAACCAATGCAACCAATGCTTCAATGCTTAGCCCATTCCTATCCAATGCTATGCTATGGACTCTCACAGCTATGGAACGCTATTCAACACTAAAATATTAAATGTTTTCAGCATTTCTTCTCTTTCTTTCTTTTTCTGCATTTGACGATCGCTCGCCTGCTATCAGTGGCTATGAGTGGCTACAGAACAGCATTGGCACACCATTTGGCTCTGACTTTGCATTTGAATAAAAACTTTTTATTTCTCTTCACTCTCTTCATACTTGACTTTAGACTCGTTTCCTTCCATTATATATGAAATTTAAATAAATATTAAAGTTATTGGGTTTTAATTAAATTGAATGAGAAATTAATTTTCGTTACATTTTTTTCTTTTGATTTGCTTTTTGGGTTTCTTTTGAACTTTTTTCTCAAATAAAGCCCTACTTTTTATTTCCTTTGACTGGAAAATCACTTTTATTATTATGAGAACTCTTTAATTGTTTATTAAATACTGATATCAAAGAAATTGAACAAAAATTTTTTAATCAAAACTTTTCTGTCAGCCGTTTAAAGGCTTTCATAAGTTATCTAATCTCTGGTTAAATGAAATTCTTTAAATCCTATTATATTTTATGTTTGGAATTTTTGCACAAATTATTTACAGATTATCGTAAAAAAATGTTTTATTGATGAAAATAAAGCGACTTTTTCTTCAGTCAATTAATTATTCGAAGATAAGCCGAAACCAACGTTAAGAAGGATTTTGTCATTCATTTTATTTAAGTGATTGTCAGAAGTCTTTCTTCTTTCAGGAATTCTTTGTTCTCATTTGTGTATTGACCACTAATTTGCATAAGAATTTCAAACAGAATAAGATGTTTCCGAAAATGGCATTAATTTTTTTCATTTTCTAAAATAAATTTTTGAATTTATAGTTAAGAAACGAATTTGAGAATATTTGTGTGAACTTGAAGTTTCAGTTATTGATTGTTCCAGTTCTTATTGAATTAATTCAATTCAGATAAAAATATTTTGTTGTTTATCTGTTGGTGAAGATTGTTGTCAGTGCACAGGGAAGTCATTTTAATGGGCATAACCAGGAGTATAACCAGAAGTATGAATAGCAATCAGAGCTGAATTCTGGTGCACAGAACGGCAAACCCAACCCATTCGTTACAATCAATTTGTTTCAGAGCTGTTATAGTCTGTTGCGATACATATAATAATAATTTAAAGATTTATTATAAAAATTCGTTTGCATTTAATGATTATTTTCTTATTAAATGGTTTGTCCTTAAAAAGCAATACAACGGAATGCGAGAGAATGTAAGGACGAGTTCTGGCATCTCATCTCTTAATAATAATTCGAAGCCTTTATCTCTGATGTCTATCATAAGTCTCGCATTTCATTTCCTAAATGATATAGTTTTTCAAACACTTGTGTCATTTTTCAATAAATAATATCTTTATGTATCAGTAATTCAAAGCCATATTCGGACAAAAATTAATTGGAGAACAGAATGAAAACATTTGATCGGATTTTATGCAAAATTCTATTCATTTGTATTAACACTTTTCTGCTATTAATTTATATATTATGTAACAAAATATTATTATATTTTGTCGATTCGCCAAATGTTATCTAAAATATGATATTATATTAGTTTTATATGAGAAAAATGGTTGCCTTTGGTTTATGACTGCAGTTGTGATGATATAATAAAATTAATTGATTGCTAACATTCAACAGCACTACTCATAAATATGAAAATGACTGACTCATTTGAATTTTGCCAGATTTTCACTACTTCTTTTCACTGATAAATAACAAGGAAAATATTTCTAGAAAATAAAATATTAATGATCTTTTCAAGTTTGAGTCGAGAGAGAAGTTAAGGCACTAAAATTGAAATGTCATTTACATAATGTTTGAGAAAATTCCTAATTTTTGTTTGATTTGCTGAACAATTCGCAAACAAAGACTGTGTTTGCATTAGAAGCGAAAGTTTAAATAATTTTCTAAAAATATATTTATGTTTTGCAAATAAAACCCCAAAACGTTTTCGGGATTTGACTCATTTTTCATGGAATGAGGCAATCAATCGTTGCATTCATTTAATAAATTGGTTTTTCCTTTTCATTGACAGAAAAGATTTTTTTTGAACAAACTTTTATCCAAATCGCTTACTGTCCTCATTGGCGAACAATTTTTGATTTCCCAAACACTGAATAACTATTCTCTTAATGTGAATAAAATTTTTATTCTTGTATTTTGTATAATGTTTTGTTACTTTAGTTATAGAAATAATTAAATTAGGGTTTCTTCCAAAATGACATTAGAATAGAAATTCCCATTAATCCGATTGATCTGAAAACTTATTTCTCGAGTAATTGACATTGAAATGTGTGCTAAATATCTAAAACCAAACGCACATCCCTTCGCCTTCAAAACATAATGTATGACTGACCGCTACGATTATATAATAAGAAAGAAGTCATTGACCTCAGCATAAGCTCAGAAGAAGCAGAAAAAATAAGAAGCGATTACTTGTTTGGATGGAAGTGAGAGAATGCAGAGCATATCATATCTACCCGTATTTGCAATACTCATCCCCCGAGTCTTCATACAGTTTATGACTGATTATATTTAGCCAATTATTTCCTCTTATAATTCCATCATTTGCTGGATCGACACGAAAAAGGAGCAAGATATAAATTATGAAAATTACTTGAAATTGTTATCTATTTAGTTTTGAAATGAGAGGAAAAAACTTTTGCTTTTATTAGATATTTAATCGGGAAAAGCCTTAAAGCAATTATTTATTTGAGCGCATAAGTTGTGTTGTTCTGTGCAAAAGGTTTGCCTGTTTTTCAGGTTAATCATAAAATAATTAAAATACAATTCAATATTATTATAATATCTGAACAAAATATACATATATTCCTGTTCTTTATAGTGAAATAAATATGATTAGAGCTGTGTTTTCTTCCCTTTCCTTCCCTTTCTCTGTAATCTTAATCGTATTCTAATCTAAATCATAATTAATTGAACCAAAGTTTCTATATTTGAATCTTAAATGTTTAGCGAAAGAAATTTTGTTTGAATTTTAAAAATAACGAACAAATTCATTGTTCAATTGAGAAGAGTTAACAACAAAACATATCCTAATATATAAATACATTTACTGATTAAACACCTGATATCAGTGCCAAATATCTGACGTTAAATCATAGCTTTTGTGCTAAAAATTACCAAATAGTCTTATTTTACCCGAAAAAAATAATAATAAACAGTATTTTGTTGTTTCACTGTTTGTGGTTTTGCTAGTTGTAATAAATATCGCCTAATTTTTCTTTTATCCCTGCTCGTTATCTTCTATTCCACTATTCTTATACATATATCCGAAAAAATATTTCACTTATTTTTCAATTTCCTATTATTTTCCATAAAATTTTATTATCGTTCTTTGCTATCATTTCTATTAACTAAAAATTATTTACTATTTTTAACTCACAATAAGTTGAATAATAAACGCATTCAATACCTGAGTATATGTGAAGCAAATGCATTAAAATTCTTTGCCTTCAATTAGACTTTTTGGACTTTGAAGCGCACCATAACTGCGATGTCAATGCATTCTCGCCTTAAAGTTTATGTCATTCTCTTTACCTGTTTTTACCTTTTGAATGATTTTGACTCTGACTTTATCCTCTCTCACTCAGCACAGGCTAACAGTTGGATTTCAGTGCCTTTTATAATTAAAATCAAAACTAGATTTTATTTGATTCAAATGAAAATTATTTTCCATTAAATCCAATCAATTATTTGATATCATAGACATAGAGGGAAAGGGTTTAAAAATCATTTGCTAATAAATAGATTGAAAATAATTAATTCGCAGTTCTATCTATAATTATCGAAAGGAAAAAATAAATTCAAAATTGATTTTAATCGAAACTAATTAACACTCAATTAAAGATTTTAATCACTGATAGAATTGCAACTTTTTTTTCTTAATCAGAAATATTTGTATTTTGTCGAAAAGGCGACTAATTTTTGTTATGAAGCGAACAGCAGTGCCAAAACGGTGAGTGCCTGGAGTGAGAGGCCGACCAACCCCAGCCTGTGTTGCCTATCAGTTGCTATACGTCCTTGCCAATGTCGACAAACGTTTTTGCAGATAAAAGTATTTTTACATTCAGTGGCGTATTTTGAATTCAAACAAAAGCCCAGATATTTCTCAAAATTAGTTCATCGCTTTTGGGAATATCAGTCATCAAAATCAAAGAAATCATTTATTCTCTGATTATATTTTTTCTTAATATCATTAAAATCTGATCATTAAGTCTAAGATAATGTACACAAAGATGTGAAAAATGAGCGCTGAGTCTACGCGACTGAAACGACTCGTGAGTATCTCATAAGACTGGAAATGAATGAGAAGAGAGAGGAAAATAACAATAGCTTTAGTGCTGTGGAGTAGAGCCAAAAGAAAAGTAGTTTTTTAGCCTACATTCAGAAAATTGTGAACAAAAAACGTGTATAAGAAGTGAACAGAAAAGAAAGAATATATGCAATACTCCTATAATTTCCTGTAGTTTAGGTGAAAATTGAACCGAAAATATTGAGTATAATAGGAATGAAAAGGACTGATGCCAACCATTCGAAGCATATGTCGAGTGTGGACCAGACCACAAAGGAAGTACAGACTTTCCCCCATACCATACGACAGAACAACACATTTTTTCGTTGACATGATCAAGGTGGACGGCATTCAGGTCCAAAACCATACCTAATAGTTGAGGACATTCCAAATATGTTGAACGATAACTTTGAAGTTAAAGCAAATGTTTTTTCCAACTTTTCATGACATGCATCCGAAATCGATGCGATCCACACACAACTTATTTTACGGTTGATAAACTTGGTCATTTCTATTATTTCACCATTAAATAAACATTAGGTCACAAAACTCTCACAATTATAACAGAAAATATTTCTCCCAAAATCAGATATTTTTCTTTTCCTCTTAGCCTTCAATGTATTCGAAATTCAATCATAACTTTTATTGTGTATTAAATGAACTTTTTTTTGTGATTTTAATTCAATTTATTTATTTTCGTCGAGTGTTATATCTTTCACAATTTAATAAGTTTTACAAACCTTCGCAAAAATGACTGCAATAGTATTGTACAATAATAACAATTATGATAAAAATGAGAAAATTGTTACACAATTTATTAGAATTTTATGGATTTTTGATAACGAGTTAAAACTTTTTACAACTTTCTTTTTAAAATGAATGCTAGAACAATTATTCAATGTAGTTGCTGGCTAATAACTACCGGCATGGCTATTCGATCAGGCTCAGAGACCAGCCTGACAAAAGTTAAGTACAAGAATAACTAATCAAAGCCAATGACACACTTTTCTTAGTAAACAAAGTATTTGAGAAAAAATTGATTAATTAATAGAAGAAAAAACAATTAAATTAAAAATAAATTAATGAATGAAAAAAAAATTAGAAGAAATAATATCTTATTCTTGAAGTCGATGTTAATTATATACAATAGAATTGAATGGCGGCCGAGGACTGCATTTCAATCTGGCTCATTTTCGTCTAAAATAAATTGAAACAAAGATAAGAGTGTTTCGGAAAATTTTTGATTTATTGCAATAGAATGTTAATAAACCTGCAGAAAATGACAGCTAAGTAGCGGTTCTGGTTAATTGTTTTTTGATTTATAGTAATTAAAGTGCAATAAACATCTGTCAGCAAATACCAGTCCCGACTGTTTTGTGTCAAACCCGACACATATTTTTTCATTGCTATCGCATATCGATTGCTATCAATTCTCAAACAAATTCTTTTGATTTGAATGTTCAAGTCTTTCATCAAATGAGAGAGAAATGTATTCCGAGTTTCATTTATCAGAAAAGTTCTTCTTTAAAAAAAACTAGTATTTAATTAACTAAAGTTTTCAATCAATTTTCTCCATAACTATTCATTACATTTAATTTAGTGAAACATTAGAAAAAGCTCTGAAAATAATTAGAAAATGCTATCAAATCAGACAACTTTTATGGCATCAATAGTTTTGCACAGATTTGAGCCAAAGGTTTCATCAAAAGCACAGCTCTATTAGAGTTTTATTAAATCTAAATGTTTTGAAACTCTATCTTAATTAGAGTCGAGGCTCTGATTCTGGAAAACAGCAATTCGTATATTTTAATTCTTGTTTCGTTAATTCGAGACGTTTATGATTATACTCTTGCCTTTAAATTCAAATGGTTTTGGAATTTGAGTCCGCATAATACCTGCTCTTTTTTGTCTGATTTGTCTGATAATATTAAGTGAATTATCGGCTAATATGGAGAATATAATACTGGAGTTTGAAGGCTTAAAAAACTGCTTTTATATATAATCTGAGATTTACGTGTGAATCGAAAAAAATTGAAAAATGCATTTCTATCTCTCCCAAAGTTCAATAGTATTTTATCGAATTAGATCTTACAAGAGTTCATTCAAATTGAGAGAAAAGTTTCGATTAAACGAAAGAATCAAATCTGAAGCTAAAAAATTTCAAGAAAGAAAACAACGGAGAGATAGAGTGAAAAAATGTTTGAAACGAAACAGTACTTGATCTCAATCAAGACAAATACAAATGAATCTTAGAATTGCTTGTAATCTAATGGCAGTTGAAATCACATTACAACTAATGGATATAAATCACTCGACCATTAGATTAAAGGTTTTCTTTTCAACTTTTGTGTTGAGGGCTTGTGTTACCCGCCGTTCCATCATTTGATGAAAAACTGATAAAAAAGCTCATAAAAGCTTTACTTAAGAATTTTCTTTCCATCAATTTTTTCACTTTATAAGCATTTCTTTGCTCTTTGAATGAACTCTTTATTGATTTTATGGATTATTAGTTTGGATTCGCGGAAAACAACTTTTAGTTAAGCTGTAAAGTAAGTGATTGGAGGCATACCTGCATCCGGTGAAGCCATCGGATCATTGTGCTCGAAGTCATAGCCGCGTCGTCTCTGGTCTGCGGCGGACACCTCCAATTGATCACCGACTGGAGGCGCATCTGAGTATTGCCCGACAGTTGGCCTGACATTCGAGGTATAAATGTTTTATAAGTTCATTGACTACACAATTATTTTTAGTTTATTTGTGTAAGAACTGATTGTTTTTGATATAATCAAAATCGGTATTTAAATTCAATCTTATGCTAACCTTTATAGCTATTGAATACAGGCGTCCAAAGGGGAAGTAACTGAAAATGAAATCATACATTAGTTTCCAGATTAAAAGATTGAAGTTTAAAAAATAAATAAAACTGCATTTCAAACAATATTTAGATATCTATGCAATAAATCGATGTTTTATTTGCTAACTATTGATAAAAACTATAAACTTTTATGAGTTATATTCCAAATGTATTACTTTGAAGAAAAATATAAATTTATATTTGATTTTCGATCAATTCGTAAGATATGAAGAAAATGTATTTGTAATTGAAAAGTGCATATATTTTTCGAGATATAAAAAGGGCATTTGGGAAGTGTTTGGAGAAGTAAATCGTGACATATCTTACTCTGGACAGCATTGTTGAGTTGCATTCCATCAGTGTTTCCATTAAGTTCAAGAAATGTAAGCTAACCGTCTCCGCCAGCTATCAGGAGAGGACAGGTATACGGGGAACAGGCATACGGACAGAGAGAAAGAGAGCCGAAAGTTATCGTTAGGAGATATGTATATAAAAACATATTTACAATTAAGATAATGATTGACAGATTATGTTAAATGATTTGATATTGAAATACACTGAATGTCTTATTATTACAAACAGTGCACTGAAAAAACTTGTATTCAATTTATAAGATATTAAAGAAAAACATATAAAAAATATATATTATCTAACGCTAAGAAACAGAATAAATTGTAAACTAAGTCAACTAAGCTATTAAATAAGACGCTGACGGCTGACCTGATATTGTCCCTCCTTATAAGAGATAGAAGGAGTAGTGCAGAAGTGTAAGCAAGGGAATAAAAAATATTATAAGTAAAAGCAAACATCAAATTGTTTCTCAATTATTGTTTGAGTAATATTTAGTATTATTGTAATATTCACTGCTTTTTGAAGGATTGCTATAATAATAAGGGTTTACCACTTTTGAGTGACAGATCAACTGGAGAATGCCCGGGGTTATTTTAGCCCAAAAATCTGATAGCGTAAGTGTGCATTGATGATACTGATCACTTCCGGGAGGATTCTGGCCAGAGATATTCTCGCAATACATTGTCCACAGTTGGCACAGAATGAATGCGTGGAATAATGAGGACATATGCAAAACGGATGCTTTGGACTGCTCGGCAAAACCGGCCAGAATGACCTGAATGTGCTCTGCTATGTGTGTATTCGCTTCTAATGGAATCGGTTGGCAGAGGAATGCGGCGCTATTATGGAGTAGAGCCGAGTGCTGTAATGATCCCAACAATAGCCATGAAAGTGACCGAATATGTGCCACACAATCAATAAACTCCTTTGGACTGTCCGAAAGATTTAAGCAATTTCAATTAGACTTTCATTATCTGATCTACGCTTTTGTGTTAAGGAAGAAAAAAGTTTTGGGGAAAGAAACTAAAGTTCTGAAAAAATGAACAACAAATTCATCAGTTTATCGAAGTCACGCTTTTTCACTCTTTCAGAGCTCTAAATATATAAAACTTAATTTGTTTTTCCAGAAATAGTTGTGGACTTCATTGTATTTTTTTTGTCGCCACTAATGCATACACTGATTGCTAATTGAATTTTTTCAAAATGAATTCATTAAAAGGAGAACTTCATTTCGGAGGTTTGACTCCTTTCTGGTCTTATCAATGAAGTCAAAGATTAGAATTGAAATTTTCAACGAAAATAGAAAATAAGGCTTAAAATTGAAACTAAATTTAGATTTTAATCAAAAGAATAGAAAAGAAAAAAGAGTGAAAGAAAGACAATAGTTATGAAACGAACCCTTGTTGTAGTGATGGCAGGCTATACAGCCAGGGAAGGTATTTGGTTATTGCTCGGTGATCACTGCCATTATTTTTTGTCATCTCCAGTGATAAATATTGAGAAATTCCTGCCTTCAGATGTCCGCCCAGTGTTTCTTCATTGAGGTGTATAGAAGTTCCCAAAAAATTACTCTTAAAAAGTGAAGCAAAAAAAATAGATTAAATATTCCCATCGGAAAATCAGAGACCATTAAAATGATATACACTCGCAGTCACTACACATTTCTCTATTAGAGTTTCTATGATTTTAGTCTCTCATCAGACTTCATGGGATAAGAATGTGTGCCATATTATAGACAAAAGCAATTTTCATACCTTCACTCTGGAGAGTGTGTGCACATCAGTGACAAACTCAAGCAAATCCATTACGTTTGGACGGACGCACTCACAGGCATTGGTGTTATAGTTCTCAATCTCCAGAGTGTTATTCATTTTGAGGTTCTCTACAATGACTGAAGGCGTGAGAGTACCGGACGCGTCCTGCAGTATGAATTGGACCAGCATCATTAGGTTCTCGTCGGGAATCAGAGTTCGAAATTTTATGGCTTGAATCAGTTCGCACACCACTGTCCGAGTCAGGAGATACCGGTCCCGTTCGCGGACAAAATTCCTGCAGCAAAGGTTGCATAACTCCAATAGCTGTTCGTAGAGCACAGGAGATTGTTGTACGGTATGACTCAACACTTTAGAGAAGGGGTCAACTATTGTTTTATATGTATTAATGATCGGCAGTTTGAGCGTCGATAACATGATCCGCATAAGAGGTGTTAAGTTGAGTACTCCCGCGTCCGGTAATATAAGCAATAATTTTCTCAGAAATGTCTCTAATTGTGGCAGAAATAAAGCCCACGGCTGTTGGGATGGAGTTTCCAGAGATATGCACTCCAGATAAGTGGCGACATTACCCAACATATGCATCATTTCTGATATATGTGGCAAATGTTTTCTTTCGTTCAGATTCTGGAATCAGATAAGAATTTTCCTCTTTATATATAAGAAAACGTTTCTCTAATATAAACGCAATTTTTTTTCTTATTTGATACCAAAAAATATTGAGATTTTGTTCCTCAAAGGAATTTATAAATTATTGAAATGAAAATATTTTCTTTTTAATAACTATTGATTTCTGGCTATAACTATATATCAAAAAAGTATTGAATGAATGATAAAACACTGAATGAGTTGAAGAGTAATTTATAAATAGCTTACTTGAAACAGCTCTACCAGAGGAGAGACCTGATTGAGATCGACGAAGTCAGACAGCGCTAACGTTATACTTTTGAAAAATCCTGGATCTGATTGATTTTTGATTGATTCGATAGGGAAAAGAAGGAACAAAATTCAGAATACGTTAGAAAAGTCAGAGCTTGTGCTCCGATAAACAGTTAACTCACTGGCAAAGTGTGCATAAAATAGTTGTTTGAATATCCCATTCGGTGCCAATTGATGTAAAGTGCACCGAATGAATTGTCGAGCGATAGATGCAGTACTTCCGGGCAAATGAGTATTACTGCCATTTTATGCCAAAACAAAGACATTAAAGCTTTTGATAAAATGCTATCAAATATAGTATTTTTTAAAATAGACTACATTTTCTGAGAATTCTTTTATCTTTAATTTTAAAACAAGAGTCAAACCATCAGATTCTGTGATGAATAGTCATTTAAGAAGATATAATCGCAAAAATTCTACTGAAAAAAAAACCTGAGCTCTGAATTGATTGTTTATGTGGGAAATGATTTGATGCATACCATATATATTTTAAAATTCAAGTTTCAATTGTTTTTCGCAATAAATTTTGTTTTTTTTTCTGCAAACCTATGATTCCAAAGCTTTGATTTTTACATTATTTGAAAACATAGGCCTATAGTCAGTCAGGACTCAGAGATCAAATTGCAAGATATGATTGATAAAATTAACCTTTCATTTTGCCAGTGGAATACTGTGAGTCCCGCATATTTGGAGACCAATTTGAGCACATCGGGCAGAATAGGAGCAGCGAGACTGGGCTCGCGGTGCACATAAGTGCCTAGTATGATAATGCACATCCCGATCTCTTCTTCGGAGTATTGTTCAAACACATTCCCACAACGAGAACAACGTTCATGAACAATATCCTCAGGTGAATTAACAGCACTAGCAGTCGATTGTGAACTAGTTCGTTTGGTTGGTATCGACCGTCCAGTTCTTCGTGAAACTTTGTCGGCAACGCCCCCGCCTCTACTTTCTATAGATCGCTGTATATCACTGGCAGTCGAACCGATTTTCCGAGCCTTCCGCTGTCGATAGTGCTGTCGCACAGGTTTTTGTTCGCTTAATGTTTGATTTGACGATACATTTTGTGATTGACTCTGTGTTTGTGATTCTTCCGGTTTGTCAGTTCCGATTTTGGGACCGACATTAGGTTTGACAGAAGGCATTTCGATAACAACTTTTTCGAGAACTTCGTCTTTCGGGTCATTTATTTCTACTTTTGAGTCTCTTTTTGTTAGATTAAAGTTAGTTTTGGAAACATTTTCTTTTTTGGGAGAACTGTTAGAATCTATTGAATCACTTGCTTTAACAACTTTGGCCACTCCTATCATGATTGGAGAGTTGGGAGGCTTTGGTTTGACTTCTATATTGTCGATGGAGTCGCGCGGAGTTAAAGGGCTTTTGTTGTTTGCAATTATTTGGTTCGGGGTTGTGGTCATTGCATATTTCGTTGCACTGGAAGGAAGTGAAGCACTTGTATTGCTGGCAGTAGTCACCAATGATGTCTCTCCTTTTGACACATTTATTTCATCTCTGAGGACAGGCGTTTGAAGAATTGCTGATCTTTTTGTCTGAATAATAGGAGAAACGGAAATTGTCTCTTTTCTGGCAAAAGGAGGTGTCGGTCCGATGGGTAGCAGTCGTTCACAAACTGGATATTGTATTTCTCCCTCATTAGAAATAACAGATTTATAAGTTTGAACGCCTTTGTCATATTCAGAGGTATAGATTCTGTCGTAATGACCAAAATCTTCTTTGAGTTCTCTGTTTCTCAATTCTTTTGTATTGATTCCAATGGGGAGAAGTCTTTCCTGTGGCGGCTTCATCGGCAAAACGGGCTGAAGTTTGACCGGAGAGTGAATCTCAATAGTCCAGGTCGATTTGGAGGCCTTTGTATTTGCGCTGTCACTGCTGTTCGTATTTCTAAGAACTTTGTGAACGCCTTCATTAGTCGATTGCTTTTCTTCTGCACTCGCGATACGAGTCAGTGAGTTATGAATCAGAGTTTCCGATTCTTTCGGTTTATTTTGTTTCTCAACCGACTCTTTAGAGTCTTTTCTTCCCTTTTTTAGTTTGAGGGAACCCTCTATTGCTTCCATTCTCTGTATCTTAGGTCTGTTCAGTTTAGGCGACAATTGTTTGCTGACCCTCTGAACCGGTGGATGATATGGAGGTTTCTCAACGACCACTTTCTCCTTATTTTCATCGGTTATTTCGTTTATATTCTCCGAATTATTGGGTAAATTAAGCTCTGAATTGTTGGCATTCGATTCATTCGACTTAAGCTCTATTTTCTCTTCAAAGACAACACTTGGTTTTGAAAATTCGGATTTCACTTCAGTTTTTATATTTATGATATTTGTCTTGTTTTCAATGGGAGTATCTTTTTTATTAGGTTTTATTTTTGGACTTTCAATTATGGCTACGAGTTCTTTATCCTCATCTTCGGCATCGCTGGAAAAAGCACTGACCGTCTCAATAGGTTTAGACACAAATATTTCGCTGTCCTCTGCCTGAGAGTCAAGACTTTGATCTTGTTCTTGGATTAGTTCCAAATCTACAGATGCTGTGCTTAAATCTGTAAGAATAGCATTAAATGGTATTTGGATGGTATAAGACGTGTATCATATCATAAATCTTGTGATGACTGACCTCTAGATCGAGAAGGAATGGGACTTTGCATGCGTTCGTTGAGTGGACGACATCTATGAAATTGAGCCTCCAGGGTATTCATCACAATCTGGATCAACATTTGGATCTGTTTCAAATTCGACTGAGAATTGTATGAATGCTATCAAAAGAAATGCAAAATTAGGTTCAAAACAAATTCAATTATCAAAGAATACTTTGTATAAAATAATGTTGAGAGACATGAGCCACGACTGCCGCACATGAGGTTTGAGAAGCCATAGTGAATAGATTGGCAGATGGTTGCCGTCGTGAATGTATCGCTGAGGGGAAGGGCAATAGACTAACAGTGGAAGACAAGTGCTGAGCAAAATGTTTCCCATTTTGAAATTGAAGTCCAATACTTTTGGCATTGAAGTTATGAAAGCATTGAAAACGGGAAGACCTCTGAGACTATTCGGAGATATGAGAAATGCCTTTTCTGCGGGACTGTAACCCATCAGAATATTTAGATGTCTTAACACTATTAACTGTTAAACAATACAAACATTGAGTCAAATCAGTGAATTTAAATCAACTTTCAGTTTACTTACATGACTGCGAGTCATAGTTTTCTCATCAGTCGGATGGGAAGGGTCGGGTCGGGACAGGAATTGCATTAAAAGGAATATTAACAAATGAAGAGTGTCTTTGTCGTGATCGTCGATTTCAGTCAGTTTATGAATGACATTGAGGAGATGAGTCTCTTCCTGTGCCGCTTCTTTCGCCTGATTGTCATTGAAAAAACTATTAGGAAAGTGAGTGGTCGTCGTACCGGTCAGAGCCGCCAACTTTGAACTCTTCCTGGTAATAGATGGGGCCGACGTCTGTCTACTATAAACCTTATCCTTTTCAACTTTCGGTAAGAGTCCGAAAGTGGGAGCAGACATAGTTCGCTTGTAGGGCAGTTTGAGGCCTAAGCTGGCCGATAGTGAACGTGAGGCGTGAGTGTGGGAAAGGGCCTCTTGAGCTCGAGTCAGCTTCTTCTGATAGGTCTCTGAATTGATGTTAGTATTCCTCAAATCCCGTGTTTGAGTGATTTCTCCAACTCTTTCCAAATTGATTTGTGACTCCAAGAAGAGAGCATCGAATCGGTTGAGAAAGAAATCCCACGTAAGGAAACGCCGATCACTTAAATGGTTGTACAGTTGGAATATAGTGGTCAGAATCATTGGGCGGTCAACAATGACTAAATCAAATTGCACTTCCAAACACCACAGCAATAACTTAAGTGAAGACGTTTTAATCATTTCAAGATTTAGAAGAGCTCGTTGTGCGACAAACGCCTCGATGTCATCCAAACAGTGCACTAAATAGCAGAAAGCAGTGGCCAAAGAGGCCTGAAGTAGAGGACTGTTCTTAACAGTTGCCTGCTCTACAAAATGTGCGATTGTGGTAACTCTTTCGACGGCTGCGAAGCGGGACCTCCAGTCGTTCATATGAAAGTCTTCCTCGACCACTTTGGAAAACATGGCTGTTCCCGCCGGTAGAGTAATACAGTGAAGGATAAGTGGAACACAAAGCTGTGAAATCTGAGAGAATTCCGACTGAAGAAGTTTCCACAGATTTGGTATCAGAAGATTCTCCTGGCACCATATCAAGAAGCCCCGATGGTTTTTGGCGGCCCTATTCAGCACTTCTGAATGTAAGCTCATTAATTTCAAACAGTATAACAAATGGTATAAAACGTCGGCGTCGTTGTGAAGACTGACTTCTTTGAGAAACACAAACACGAGCTGTTCCTGTGGTGGCAGTTCTTCGATTGTGAATTTGAACTTTCCATATGATGTCTCCCAAAAGTTTTTATTGGAATCGTCGAACCTTTTGTCGAACACAGAGTCACTGTCTTCGTCCAATAGTTGAGGTGCTGTCGAAACTGTGCATTTAGCCGACGCCACATCATCGTCAGTGATAGTCACAGATCGGGCCACCGCTGGCTCTACTGATTCAATGGGAATGACTGGTCCAGAATCAAAGCTCTCCTCAATATCTGTGATTGTGGCCGCCTTTACTACAGATTCGCTGCTTTCGTTCGGAATTGTCTTCCAATCTTGAGTTGAATTGACCGAAGACTTGGTCTCTGCTTTGACTCCTTTTGTTGATTCTTTTGCAGAACTGGTCGAATCAGATTTGGATACTTTCTCATGCGATGGAATGTTAGGCCTAACAGAGCTGTCGCCCGGAATGTCAGCCATCGTGACCTCCATTATTGGACAGAAGTATTCGATGATCAGAAGAGTCAACTGATACCAAATGGCGCACATCTCGCAGAACAGACACTGTTGTATTTCGCCATCATTTAAATCAAACTGATTGGACTCTCCACAGGTATGAGTGCCGACCCACGGAGCGTGCAGTACATCCAGAATCAGTTTCAACATTTGAACGGCTTCTTTGGTTTCCAGTCCTTTGTGTGAATTAACTTCTTGTAACTCAAACTGTTTGACCAGAATGTCGAGCATTAGTATATAACAGGACAGATTGATCTCCTGGTCAGTGACCGCCGGCTCAATCATATGCGCCCGAGTATTGGATTTGGTCATAGAACTTGAACCAGGGTCTGGATATATTTTGCTAACTGAGCAAATGCTCTCAATGTTGGGGTCGGACAGTGACTTGACTCCAGTCGAGAACATTGTATTCAATAAGTTCAAAGGCACCGGCACTTCAAGCATTGTCAGGATCTGAAACATTGGGAATAGTACTTCTATCAATTGATTCAATTTCAAATCATGTCAAACCTGAAGCCAACTGAGCGCCTGTTCTTGGATGGGAGCCGTCGTGTTCTCAAATCTAATGCTAATGAAATGATACATTTGTTTTGGCTGAAGACCGAGTGGTGACAGATCAGGATCTAACACTTTACTCAAAAGAATCTTCAATTCGGACAACTCTTCTTCGGGAACGTCATGACGGAAGCACTCCATCCAATAAGGCATTATATGTCCCCAAACATCAGCTGTTATTATATCGTAAGGCACGAGACATAACAATCGCTTAAAGCCTTCTTTTATTTGGTTAGTCTGTGAGGGCCACGACTCCCAGTGACCGCCAAGTCTTGCGTAGTCCAGAGGATGTGGCAAAAGACAGGCCGTGAAAACATTGAAGTGAGTCTTGATGAATTTCATGAGCCATCCGTGAATGCAATCGGCTTTGAGTCGTTCCAAAGCACTGCCGGCCTGATCGTCGGGCAAACAGGCCGTGTAGTGAAACCATTGGCATAACATACTCAACATTCGACCCAATGTCGGCTCCGGTGTACTTTCATTGGGAGCGCAAAGACCTACTAAAAGCCAGACACCATACCGACTGAGAAGTTGACGTTCTTCAATAGTGGTCTCCTGATTATCATCGGATACTTGGAATCCTATTCTGGAATGTCGTTCGCCATCTTTGGAAGGTTTGTCCGGTTGAGCCTCTTTTAGTAGACTAACGATCGCTTCAATCAAATAAGTTTGTGTTTCACTGTCCATATGCCAGGGGGACGGTATGATTGTGTGCACGATATGATTGGACAAGTCTTTGTTCGAGTGCTTATCTTCGTTGCACTGATGACAATATCTGATCGGTTTATTGCAGTTATAGTTAGTGCACTCAATCGCAAAACAGGTGGAGACCGCCGTCTTCTGCGAGAGTGGACTCTTACACGTCTTGTTCTCACAATTATAAGATATTTCTTCCATTGGCAGCAGAATATTCAGTAAAGTGTCTCTACTTTTGCCTCTGTAGAGAAGATCCGTGCATTCGATGCAAATAAGTAGTGGTGTCGGCCTTTCGGTGGACCCGATGACGATAGTGTGATCAATGCACATCTTCACAGCTTCGTTACTCAAATTGTTTTGGCAGTTCTCGTACTGACACGTCAGTGGAGTCCAACTGACGTGCTTTTCCGATAATGCTTTCCTGTCGAGTGCGCTCGGGTTCAGATGTGGCCAATAAAGGAACAGAAGTTCGACAGCAGCGCATCGCGCTTTGGCTGTCCCGTAGGCTATCACACACAGAAGATCTTTGGAAACATTGTATTTCAGTCTCATCAGACACTCCAATAGCTGGGTGTGAAAAGATGGGTTGTCCGCATAATTTAAGACAATCATCATTATGGAAGGTATCGACATATTTGCATAATTCAAGTTCTCTGTATCTGAGTCTTCATCTGAAAAATTCAAACAAATGCCAAATGAAATGGAAAAATAGAAGAAAGAAAATACCGATCGTGAATGGAAGCAAATTGTAGCACAACATATCCAGAAGCTCCTTGTGAAGAATAGGTGGCAGTGTGGCCATAGCCGAGGCCACTATATATGGCAAAGAATCCATATATTCGTGTTCGAGGAATGGTACCAAACAGCTCATTGTGTGAAGAATTGTTTGGCCGACACCTGAAGAATAGTTGATGTCATTAAATAAATTGATTAAACGCTGATTTGAGACTTACTTTGCATTCCTGTCTGAATTTGGGGTAGGATTTCCAGAAACTGAACGGTAAGATAATACAGATTCTTGTAGTCCAGACTTGGAAACATTGAGGTCCGGGCGTGATCCCTATCATGATTACGGATCAGCTCTATTGGAATGGCCGGTACCTCACGAAGAACACTGAAAATATGATCAGAATTTAAAGAATCAAATTGAATGGTTTAGAGAGGACTTACCCCAAAAGCAATTGTGAGAAATACTTGAGAGTATTACAGATGTCTGTTCCGGATGGCACAGGAAATACATTGTTGACGATTCGACTGTGGAATTCCTGGAGATTCCGTAGTTTGGCCGTAACTGCAATCATAAGAAAAATGACTTTAAAATAGAAGTCTCTTTCAGAGAGAGATTTATAGCTTGAGAGAGAAGGAGTGGGTGTCTTACAGGCGGCGGCTCGAGTGCCCATAATATCCAATATTTATTTACATTTGGTATAAAAAGAGCGTAAAATTGGGATAAAATTAAGTAAACGATTCTTCGTCTGAATATTGACTTATGATTCACGACATCTTTGATAACGTGTAACACATATTCGACTAATATTTGATTATTCAATACAAATATTGAGTCCTGAGTGGAGTGTCGTTTGGGTCAGACGCTCTCTGGGAGCCAACATCACTACAGTCTTATCGATCGTTTCATTTCAGACTTTGATTTAAGACTATTCCGGAAACTGCTCTTCAAAATCAAAGGAATTTTTGGATTAAGAGTTTTCTGTTTATTTTTTTGTTACATTTATGTTATTTATAGAAATCTAAGTTAAGATAAATATTTACATAATTACTATAAAATCAAATATTTTTCAAAAAAATAAACTCAACATTAAATAAATTAGAAACGTTTGGCAACAGATTTAAGTTCTGAGCGATGAATAGTCGCCACCGATGTGTCGCTGTCTTTCTCTCGCCATCGAAATCCTCATATTCTCCATCTCGTGATAGACAAACAGCTTTCGGGAGGCCATCACAAGGGACAGAACCCAACAGATTAATAGACTCCAGATTCCAAACTGAATCCCAGTCAACAAATTTTGAAATTTTCCTTTTTATTTCAATTAATTAGAAATCATATCAAATACCTGAACGGTTCCCAATTGTATGAAGAATCCTTTCGGATCAATGGCTGAGTCTTTGCCGATTATCATCACAGAAGAGGCTGTTTCGCAACTGAATAGACAGATATGACATTCGAATAACTTTTGTTGAAAATTAATTTTTTGGAATTAAAAGAATTCTTACGAATCGAAGCGTTGAACAACTGATTGACACCAAACGGAAAACCCTTTCGTAATAATCAAGGCGTCCGTCAATACCATAATCAAGAAGATCAGGGAAATCAAGGCATCGATAAATATCGATAAAAATGTACTGAAAATATACAATGAAATGATTAAAATACAATAAAAAACATGTCAATTAAAAAAGGAACATGCTCATATAAACAATTCTAAATGTTCTAAATGCATTCAAAATAATGCCTGTTCATTTCTTAGATATTTTGTTTTAAAATAAAAGTTATAGAAAGCAATGGATAAGATTTTTGACAATATTTGCCTTAAACTGACTCAAAGATTACTTAATCGATATTTTTTAAGAATGTTATGGAATAGAGAATAAATTGAGTGAAAACCTATCGATTCCTTTGTAGAGAAGAATCACTTTTCTGATGGCCTGAAACGAAGTGACCAAAAATACTGAGAACCCGACAAATAGAGAGAACCCGCAATAGGCCGGTGACGCCCAGTTCGGGTCAAATCTTCCGTCTTCTTCAATATACTGTCCCTCAGAAAATAGAAGACAATGACCGCAAAAGTTGTATAAATTGAGAGCCATTGGTATCCAAACACAAAAGGAGACGATTGCAGACACCGTCAAGACTGTCGATTGACTCAACAGAAAGATGTTCGACATTACCATCATTTGGATCAGATCACAACTATCTCTGAAATATGGTGACAATTCATTCAACTATTCAAAAAAGGATTTAGTTTAATTCTTAATCATACCTTTGCAACAAATGGAAGATAAACAACAAAATTAAGGATTAATCAAAACTTCAATTAATACTTAATTATGACTTTTTTCACTCAGTTTTTAACAAAATAAGACGAAAACCAAATAAAATATGAGTTTATTTACTAAAGAAGTGATCTTGTACTATCTTCTACTATATTTCAACTGCTATTATGACAACTGGAGAATCAAACATTGACTGATGAGAGTAAAATTCTTAAAATAGTCTGATGATAAATAATGACCTGGATACAATTAGTATCATACAAATATTGTTTATTTACAAAAAACAGATCTCAAAACCAATCACTCAAACGACATATGATATGAAGAAGTGGTCCACAAACAACGTTATGCTTTTCTCCCTATTTTCAGACTCACTCACATTAATTCACACTTACTTTAAGTTTAAAAGAAAGATTGCCCTAGATGAATATCAACCTAATTTAATTGCTCATGTATGCATGTAAGTTTGTTAGATTTTAATTCAATTTAACTTTAGTTTTACTCAATAGATCTCAACCTAATTCAATATTTATCAAATTAAACTGATCGGTTTGATCGTGGTCAAAAGGGGGCGCTGTTAGCTGGATTCTATTTGTGACGGAATTTTAAAAATATTCTTGGAATTTATTGATAAAATATTTAGAAATTGTCTTAAGAGAAGGAAATTTTGGTCTAATGTTTGGCGTCTTTGTATAATGAAGTATAATAATAGAGGAAAATATATAATAAAATATGAGAAACGCGAATATATTTTAGTAAATCATTGATTATAATATATATTATGAGATATTATAGGAGTTGTATGAGGAAAGTGCAAAAACGCGTTAAGGAATATGTAGTTGTGTTAGAATCTGAGTCAATACATCATATGAATTAAGTACCAACTGTACGACTAATGTGCGCCCAAATGATAGAGCACTGGAAAGATCGAAATCAGACTAATTTTTTCTATAATTCTTAGTCTTTAATAACATTAAAAGTTGTAGAGAACAGGACTTAATGCAGATAATGTTCGGGTAGAAAAAGAAGACAGAACTGGCTTTGAGTTTAATTGATATATAGAGCAAAGGAAGCCATAATTTAATTACGATATGAGTGAATGAGTGATAAATTGTAAGAACAGAGAAAATCGGCAAAAACTAAGACATGATAGGACTCACACTCACAATACAATGTCACAGAAAAAAGCAAACTCTTCTCTACTTTTCCAACACTGAAATCAATGAACACAAATAGTAGGTCTGCTGAGACACATGTCTTATGGATTGCATTAAATTCCAGCGAATATTGTATTTTATGTCAAACAAGTGAACGCAAAGACGGTCTCAATGTCTTTAAATTAGAAGATTAAGGAATATATCGTTTTATTGTTTTTCGAATAAACTTTAATCAAATGTAAAACTATTTTACTGTCGAAAGAGTTTTTTGTGGAATAAATAATTTACTGAATAATGATTTAATGTCAAACCAAACAAATATGAAGCGCACGAAACCTTAAATTAAATAATTTATGGTCTAATGACAAATCACAATAAGCTTTTTTACGTGAGCTAGGTTATTAATTCTGCTTGAATAAATATTTATGTTCGACTCAATCAAAACAAATTCGTGGCTCTATATTAAATTTTTAATTTTCTTCACTCAAATGATAGTAATTTTAGAAAAGAATGCAAATTTGCTTACATTTTTTAGCTCAGAATATTGAGAATTATCATAATTGTCTGGTGCTTTAAAGATGAAATTCTAGAATACTTTGCAACAATTGAAATAATTTGCATCAGTTCAGAATAAGAACAGAACAGTATTAAATGGATACTCTTGGGAAAATTCCTATGCAAACTCAGAGAATAAAGAAATACAAGTTTATAACTAAATTTCGTTTAAAATAACCGATATTTTTTGGTTCTATTCAATTCTATCCAGATTGCATGCCTTGGTTACCCTCATTAAATTGATGTTTGAACTTAAAATTCTAATGACTAGTGTTTGGAAAAGCTTTTATTTTCAATCAATTGTTTCGCGAATGGAGTGTTTTGACTGTTAGTTAAGACTAAGGAATCGACTTTTGTTTCTGAATATTGGACCAAAAGTTTTTCGAAACCTTCATTTAATATTGAAATCAGACATTTATGTTCATAAATATTTCATTATTTTGTTCAGTAATGTCACTTCTTATATAAAGATAATTAAAAAAAGATCCTAAGAATTCTCGCAATACTTTTGTTAAAAACAACTTGTTATTAAATTTTTAAATGTTTATATTTGAGTCAATATTTCGGTGAAAAATCCCATCAAATTATTAGATATCATGGTCTGATTGCTGACAAAACCAACAAAAGAAAACAATTTTTTTCGCGTAATTCAATTGAATTGCGTTCCGTTTTGAAACCAATGTTTTATAATTCAATATAAGAGTAGAACAAAATCGTATTAGACTTATGTAATATTTGTTACTTATAAATGAAATGAAAGTTTGCTCTGAAAATATAAAATTCTGAACAAAAATAAAATGAAATTCTTATGTCTGAAAAATTGGAGTCAAATGAAATGCTTTGTTCTTTCATTCATTCAATAAAATAGCAGTTGGTTTCTAAAAAAAAACAAAACGAAATGTTTTTATGATGAAATGAATTAAAATTCTCAGAACTTGGAACTGATTTTATGGTTTGATTGACTTAATAATTGAGTAACTTCTTACATGCAGCTAAAATGTTTTATAGCTGGATAAATTACAAGTTATTCTGTTTCGATTGTCAATTCTTTGGAATTATATGAACGACAAAAGATATGTTCAAATATATAACTCGATTAATCTCAAATCGGAATAAGTGGAGTGCAATGTTGAATGTGATGTTAATATTAATAATAGTCATTATTTATAGACACCATAACTGACACAATCGTTAATAAAAGATTTAGTTTTGAAAATTATCTCTCAATGCAATCAAATGAAAAAAGGTTCGAACCCGGAGTAAAGCGGGGGAGGGAGGAGAGAGAGAGAGAGAGAGAGAGAGAGAG